>JARQOD010003166.1:34732-68143 GCA_033576555.1 Oophaga sylvatica | reverse complement strand
AAAAAAAAAAAGATTTTTTATTTTACGGCTGTACGTTATAAACTTTAGTGAAACACCTGGGGGTTCAAAGTTCTCACCACACATCTAGATAAGTTCCTTGAGGGTCTAGTTTCCAAAATGGTGTCATTTATGGGGTTTCCATTGTTTAGGCAGATCAGGAGCTCTCCAAACACGACATGGCATCCAGCCAATTCTGCGTTGAAAAAGTCAGACGGCGCTCCTTCCCTTCCAAACTCTGCCATGCACCCAAACAGTGGTTTACCCCCACATATGGGGTATCAGCGCACTCAGGACAAATTGCACAATAAGTTTTGGAGTCTTGTTACCCTTGGAAAAATAAAAATTGGGGTGAAAAGATCATTTTTGTGGAAAAAATATGATTTTTAAATTTTACGGCTCTACGTTATAAACTTGTGTGAAGCACTTGGGGGTTGAAATTGCTCATCAAAAATCTAGATAAGTTCCTTAGGGGGTTTAGTTTCCCAAATGGGGTCATTTGTGGGGGGTTTCCACTGTTTAGGCACATCAGGGCTCTCCAAATGCAACATGGCATCCAAACTCAATTCCAGCCAATTTTGGTTGGAAAAAGTCAAATGGTGCTCTCTCCATTCCGAACTCTGCCGTGCGCCCAAACAGTGGTTCCCCCCCACATATGGGTTATCAGCGTACTCAGGACAAATTGTACAACAACTTATGTGGTCCAATTTCTCCTGTTACCCTTGGGAAAATAAAAAATTAGTGACTAAAAGATAATTTTTGTGGGAAAAAAATAGGATTTTTTATTTTCATGCCCGGGCATTATAAACTTGTGTGAAGCACTTGGGGGTTCAAAGTGCTCAACAAAGATCTAGATAAGTTCCTTAGGGGGTCTAGTTTCCAAAATGGGGTCACTTGTGGGGGGTTTCCACTGTTTAGGCTCATCTGGGGCACTGCAAACGGAACATGACCCCCATTAACGTCTGCATTCCAAAACGTTACTACTTCCTTTCCAAGCCCTGCCGTGCGCCCAAACAGTTTCCCCCCCCACATATGGGGTATCAGTGTACTCAGGACAAATTGGACAACAACTTTTGGGGTCCAATTTCCTTGGGAAAATTCAAAAATTTGAGACTAAAAAATCATTTTTGTGGAAAATTGATTTTTTTTTTTTTCACACCCAGGCATTATAAACTTTTGTGAAACACTTGAGGGTTCAAAGTGCTCACAACAGATCTAGATAAGTACCTTAGGGGGTCTAGTTTCCAAAATGGTGTCACTTGTGGGGGGTTTCCACTGTTTAGGCGCATCAGGGGCTCTCCAAACGCGACATGGCATCCAATCTAAATTCCAGCCAATTTTAGTTTGAAAAAGTCAAACGTCGCTCCTTCCCTTACGAGCTCTGCCGTGTGCCCAAACAGTGGTTTTCCCCCACATATGGGGTATTGGCGTACTCAGGAGAAATTGCATAACAACCTTATCTGTCCATTTTCTCCTTTTACCCTTGTGAAAATAAAAAAAAAGTTTGTAAAAGATAATTTTTGTGGCTAAAAAGTAAAATATTCATTTTTTCCTTCCACGTTGCTTTAGTTACTGTGAAGCACCTGAAGGGTTAATAAACTTCTTGAATGTGGTTTTGAGTACCTTGAGGGGTGCAGTTTTTAGAATGGTGTCACTTTTGGGTATTTTCTGCCATATAGACCCTTCAAAGTGACTTCAAATGTGAGGTGGTCCCTAAAAAAATGGCTTTGTAAATTTTGTTGTAAAAATGAGAAATCGCTGGTCAACTTTTAACCCTTATAACTTCCTAACAAAAAAAAATTTTGGTTCCAAAATTGTGCTGATGTAAAGTAGACATGTGGGAAATGTTATTTCTTAACTATTTTGTGTGATATATTTCTCTGTTTTAAGGGAATAAAATTCAAAGTTTGAAAATTGCAAAATTTTAAAAATTTTCGCCATATTTGCGTTTTTTTCAAAAATAATCGCAAGTTATATCGAAGAAATTTTACCACTAACATGAAGTACAATATGTCACGAGAAAACAGTCTCAGAATCGCCAAGATTCGTTGAAGCGTTCCAGAGTTATAACCTCATATAGAGACAGTGGTCAGAATTGTAAAAATTGGCCCGGTCATTAACGTGCAAACCACCCTTGGGGGTGAAGGGGTTAACAAAAATAGGGGGACCCACACACCATTTTTTTTGAGGGGATCCCCTATTTTTGTTAACCAGCCAAGCTAAGCAGACTGCTGTGGCCTGGTATTATCAGGCTTGCAAGGTTCATGGATATTGGATACTTAACAGCCTTAACAGCCTTAAATACCAGGTCTCAGCAGTCTGCTTCATCTGGCTGGTTAACAAAAATAGGGGGGACCCCACGCCATTTTTTTTTTTTCAAGGGGATCCCCTATTTTTGTTAACCAGTTCACTTAAGGTCAGCCGGGATTCCCTCTGACGTCACTGATGCTGTGCGGTGTCCCCGGCTGACATGAAGTGAAAGTGGGAAGCAATCAATTAAGCTTCCCAGCTAACCACTTCCTCTTCTGTCAGCCAGGAGAGAGATGATTCATTCAGGGGTTTACTGCAAGGCTGGCAGCATTAGCTGCGATCCCTGCGGTAAACGTTAACCCTTTCACAAGGATTACATTTGGGGACCTGACTGTGCGTCGGATAGGTAAGAATAATGTTGCTTTATTATTTTATTTTTATTACAGGAGAACAAGGGAATCGAGGGTTACCTGTTAGAACTCGCCTGTTAGGTTTTTTCTATCTTGCTGGTCACATGACCTTTTTTGCCTATTTAATCCTGCTCCACCCTTCTGGCTTTGCTGGACTTCATTGTAATTTCTACTCTTAAGCTAGCCAGGTGCTTTGTTACCTTACTCAATTAGTTTTGCTTGGTCTTCGGACCTCTATGTTCTATGTTGTTTGTTTGTCTGTTGCTGCTACAATTTCTGTTAGGAGGTGTCCATCTTTTCTCCCAGTCCCTAGTTCTTGTAGGGATCCCTTCCTCGCATCTATAGGTCTTCGTACTGGCTAGCTGAGGACTTTAGCGGGTCTGATCGCAGGATCAGGATCCCCGTTACATCATAGGTATCCAGCTTAGTTCTATCATAGGGACAGTTATCCCTTCTTTCCTTAGTGCTTGTAGCAGAACATAACAGTAAGTCCAGCCCAAAAAAAAAAAAAATCTCTAAGGAAAGATTTCCGGTTTCCATCATGGTGTCGGTTCAGGACTTGGCTCAACGCCTCTCTGGAGGTGGCCGAGCTCCAGCAACACGTGAGTAGCTGTTCTGGAGCACATTTTGTGGAGTCAAAGGTACGTTTGCCTGATTTATTTTTTGGTGAACAACAAGATTTTTTTCTTTTAAAAATGCTTGCTTGTTGTATTTTCGTTTGAGACCCAGATCCTCTGGTGATGAATCGCAGCGCATAGGGTTCAGGAATGGGCCTTTTCTCTGCAACCTAGTGATCCATGCTTTAGATCAGTAGATAGTTTTTTTTCTACTTTGGGGTTATTGTATGATGATCCTGATCGTGTCTCATCAGCTGAGACAGAATTGAGACGTTTGAGGCAGGGATCAGGTAATGTGGAAAAATATTGTACTCACTTCCGTCGGTGGTCTACTCAGGTGGGGTGGAACGATTCAGCTTTGAAAAGTTTGTTTCTTGCAGGGCTAGGTGAAAGGGTTAAAGATTTGCTGATTGCTTATCCCATACCTGGTAACTTGCAGGAGGCTATGCAATTAGCTATACGGGTGGATAGGAGACTGCGTGCAAGGGTTAATGAGAGTAAATCCTCGGCCATGTCAGCTCCAAGTCTTGAGAGGGTCTGAACTGACATTGGAAAGCCGATGGAGATTGGAGCGATGGTACCCCGCTCTCAGGAATAAGACCGCAGGGTTTCTGAAGGTTTGTGCTTTTATTGCGGCAAATCTGACCATTTCATTAAGAACTGTGTGCTTCGTATGAACAAAGAAAAAAAAAAGAGGTCAGTTCCGCCCGTATAGCTGTTTAAACAATAAGGGTGTCTTTCTTTCTGCCTCTACGGCTGCTCAGGAAGAATTAATGGAATTTTGGGTATTTGTCGATTGTGGTTCTATTCTGAATGTGATTGATGGGGATTCTTGGAAAAACTTAAATTAAAACCCAAACGTTTGTCATTAGTGTTGAGCGATACGATAATGCAAATATCGGCTATCGGCCGATATTAGCTCTATCGGCCTTTCGATAATTCGTTTCGATATTTTCGTCTTATCGAATACCGGAATCGGATTTGTCACTGTCACTGTGAGTGTCCGTCGGTCGGGTCTGTCAGGAGTCAGCGACACTTACCTGGCAGAAGATCTCCGGCGGTCACGTCCTGGACTGCTTGATGGCCGCCATTATCTTCTCCCTGGCGGTCACATGCAGTTTTTCGCGATAACTGCAGTGACTGCAGGGTAATCCCGGCCGTAAACCAGTCCGATGACGTCACCGCCGGGGAAGCAGGTAATCAGCTGTGCTGCGCCGGGATGACAGGCTCTGCTTGTCATTCTGATGTAGCAGAGCTGGATCGTCGTGGGACACTCGTTACTATGGACTGCGTCGGTCAGGTGGTATACTTTTTTTTTTTTTTCATTTTTTTACAGGAGATCGATGGCGTCGCAGGATGAGACTGTAATAAAAGTAATGAAAACTGTGTTTTTTTTTTTTTATTAAATTAAAAAACTTTTTTATGAACATTCACCCGTCCGGGTACATAAACAATTTAACTATTTACATACAGGGACCCTGTCCGGGTTATTTATAATTCTTTGGCAGGGGTGTTCCAGGTACCACCTGGTACTCTTCTGATGCTTGCCAAACATCCGAGGCACCAAGGACCACCAGGACCTGATGACGTCGTGTGGCCTGTACAGTCAAGTCGTGACCCGCTATCTGGGTCTGTGTGGCCACCACTTTCATCTCCCTCCGGGTCTGGAACCCTATGTCCCGGACTGAACGAACCCCAGGGGGCCTAACAGGCGCCGGGTACGGGCCAGCTATACTTATCATGTCCATAGCTGGGGCTGCTGAGGAGACCACTGAGGGAGGCTTGGGAGATTTACGGCGTGGGGTGGGCACTTTTGCAGAGGCCTGGATGTGGGAGGCTGAAGGCTCCGAGGGTCTCACAGGTTCCTGACACTCTGGGGAGTAGGGGTCGCACCTGGTAACATTTAGGGCGTACCATCCATTGTAACCCCAGTGTCGGGTGTAAGTCACCAAGTCTCCTGGCAACAGGTCCCTCCCCGGGTGTCCTTCTGGGAGGTGAGCCTCCACGTCCCGCCGGTTCACAAAAACTTCTAAATAAAGTCCAGGCTCCTGGATGAAGCCCCAACCACCTTTCAATTTAAAGCTCCGTACTGCACCCTTACGCCGCGGCTCACACAGGGTTCCTTTATCCTTTCTCATCCGGTCCTTATCTGCCCGGTCCTTCTCCAGCTGACGTTGGCGAAGTTTTTGGGATTCTCGCTGCTCCCTTTGTCGCTCTGCTTCCCGCTCCCAACGTCTCCACTCTTCCTCCTGACGCCGGTTGTAATTCTCCTCCACCAGCTGCTCCATGTCTCCACCATCAAACTGCAGCTTACAGTGTCCGGTTTGCGGCAGCTCTCCTGGGCCCCCCAGTCCTGGCGCTCACCTGCAGAGGAAGCAGCCGGCTCTGGAACAGATGACAGTCGGGGCTCCGGTACAGACTTGTAGACCTCTGGTGCCTGCGCGGCCTCCTCCATGAGGACGGGTGTCGCTTCTTCTGTCTCAGCGACGGGGGCAGACAGCGGGATCTGGGGTGCTGCCGGTGCAGCGTTTTTTGCACGAACGGGTGCCTCCACTGCGACAACGTCAACCGGATCACATTGCAAGGACTCCTCTACTAGAACGGGTGCCTCACCTTCCGGTACAGACACTTCAGGTAAGAGGGATTGGCGCCGCTCCAAGTTTAGTTTTAGGGCACGCCAGCTCGCTTCCATCCTGGCGACCTCCTCCCGGTGCCGGGCCAGGCCTCTTAGGGTATCCTCCGCTTCTTGCAGCGTAGGAGGGTTTCCAGGCCGGGTGCCCAACGGTGGTTCCGTGGCGATCGGGTCGCTTCCGTGGGGGGAGAGCTCTGACTGCTCCATCCCTTCACACTTCTGCTCGTGTCCATTAGCCATCTCTGCCAAGTCACATGTGTCATTAGCATCTGGAGAGGGCCCCTCTTTTGTAGGGAGGCGGGACCTTCGTGTTAGTTTCCGCACACTGAGGAGGATGAGGAGGCGGAACTGAAGAGCTGTGGGGCACGATCTTACATTGCAGTACCATTTAGAGCCATCGTTTTAGCGTCAATGAGTGAGTGTACACCCATGAAGAGCACGCCCTTCTTCTTCACCAGTGCCTCGTCGTGACGCAGATATGGCTGAAAAATGGCAAATACATTCTCTGATGATTTTAGCAATTCTCAAGCACAAAACCAGTTCAATTCAGGCACACAGGACTCGCTTATAGCGAGCTACAGAATCCTGTTCGTGACGCCCAAGTTGAGTCGCACAGAGCCAGAGGTTTTGGGGGTACTCGGCACCGAGCCCGTCGACTTCTATGGGGTATGTCACGGCTTTACCCGGCAATTGAATCAGAGTCTATTTTACTATGTAGAAGTGTATAAACTATAAATATATGTATATATATATGTCACAATGACATGTATATATATATATATATATATGTATTCTATGTGTGTATATTTTGTGTTTACAACGAAAGAAAGGGTTTTTTTTGTTGCGATATTTTGTTCCCATAGACTTACATTGGACTTCCGCAATCGGAATCGGATATCGACGATATTTAGTGCTATCGGCTATACAATTTCGATACAATATTTTTAGATATCGAGCAATATCGCTCAACACTATTTGTCATCCCTTATTGCCGTGGTTTCTGTTGATGGCTCTCCCTTGAAGAATGTTACTCACATGATCTGTGAATTTCCCCTCACTATTAATGGTGTTCACCAAGAGAATTTGGATTTGGTAGTATTGAATAATTTGCCTTCTCCGGTGGTTTTGGGGTTACCCTGGTTGAAATTGCACAATCCTGTACTGGATTGGTCTACCAATGAAATTAAGTCCTGGAGCCCTAAGTGTTATGACAAGTGTTGTAACGGGCGTATTGCTGCTGTGGATAAAGGGGAATTACCTGTACCTGTTCAGGATTTTTGGAAAGTTTTTTCTGAGAAGGAATCGCAGATTTTACCTCCCCATAGAGACTATGATTGTACTACTGAATTTGTCCCTGGAGCGACTCTTCCTAAAAGTCATTTATTTAATCTTACTATTCCTGAGAGAAAGGCTTTGGAGGAATACATACAGACAAACTTGGCCGCCGGTCACATTTGGCCTTCCAAGTCTCCTGTGGCTGTTGGATTTTTTTTTGTTAAAAAAGGACGGCGGTTTAACGTCCTTGTCTGGACTTTCGTGAGATTAATAAAATAACTGTACGCAATCCTTACCCACTGCCATTGATTCCTGATTTGTTTAACCAGTTAGGGGGGCCAAGTGGTTCTCTAAAATTGATCTTCGGGGCATACAATTTGTTGCGCATGAAGGAGGGTGACGAATGGAAGACTGCTTTTAACACTCATGTGGGTCATTTTGAGAATCTGGTTATGCCTTTTGGTCTTACCAATGCTCCTGCATTTTTTCAGAATCTATTAATGACATCCTTAGACCTTTGATCGGCAAAAATGTGGTTGTGTATTTGGATGACATTTTGATTTATTCGCAGGATCTGGAGTCTCATTGGCGGAAGGTTCGTGAGGTATTACAGTTATTGATTGACAATTCGCTTTTTGCTAAGCTAGAGAAATGTGAGTTCGCTGTACAGAGAATTAGTTTTTTGGGCTACATTATCTCCAGCGTAGGTTTTGAGATGGACCCGGTGAAAGTTCAAGCTGTGCATGAATGGCCTAGGCCTATTGGTTTGAAATCGTTACAGAGGTTTTTGGGTTTCGCCAATTATTATAGAAAATTCATTAAAATTTTTTCTGTTATTGTCAAACCACTGACCGATCTCACCAGGAAAGGTGTTAATGCGGTTCAGTGAACTACTGAGGCCATTGAAGCTTTTGTGTTTCTAAAGGAGAGGTTCAGCTCTGCTCCCAACCTTATGCAGCCTGATGTGACTAAACCGTTTTGGTTGAGGTTGATGCTTCTTCTGTGGGGGTTGGCGCTGTGTTGTCTCAGTAAAACAGGGATGGAGTACATCCCTGTGCCTTTTTTTCAAAAAAATTTTCTGAGACTGAACTGAATTACGATATTGGTAATCGGGAATTGTTGGCAATTAAACTCGCATTTGAACACTGGCGTTATCTCTTGGAAGGTGCTGAATTTCCCGTTCAGGTTTCACTGATCATAAAAATCGTATCTATCTTGATGCTGCCAAACGCTTGAATGCCCGTCAGGCTAGATGGGCACTGTTTTTCTCGCGGTTTAATTTTTCCGTTACTTACATCCCAGGTACTAAGAATGTTAAAGCCGATGCTTTGTCTCGCAACTTTTCTCCCATGGTTGGTGCTGAGGAGGAGGAGAACATTCTACAAGAAGGGGTTGTGATTGCTGCTTTGGACTCTGTGTTGGAAGATGAGATTCTTAAAGCACAGGAGAATGCCCCATCTAACACTCCCCATGGGAGGTTGTTTGTGCCTGGGACCTTTAGGAGAGATTTGTTTGTTGAGTGTCATGAGTCTCGGTTGGCAGGTCATCCTGGAATCTCGGAGACCAAGAGACTTGTGGGTCGCAGTTTTTGGTGGCCTGGATGGCAGAAGGAAGTCATTAAGTGGGTGCGTCAATGCACTGTGTGTGCTAGATCTAAGTCTTCACATACTCCTGCTGCGGGGTTGCTTTGCCCTCTGGAGATCCCTAGTTCACCTTGGACACATTTGGCTATGGACTTTAATACTGACCTTCCCCCCTCTGAGGGTTTCACTGTCATCTGGGTGGTCGTGGACCATTTTAGCAAGATGTGTCACTTGATTCCTTTCATCAAACTGCCCTGCGCTAAGACTCTCGCTAAGGCCTTTGTCAAGGAAATTGTCAGACTATATGGCGTTCCTACTGACATTGTTTCTGATAGGGGACCTCAGTTCGTGGCTCGTTTTTGGCGTGCCTTTTGTGACAGGTTGGGAGTTCATTTTTCTTTTCATCCGGATATCATCCTGAGTCTAATAGCCAGACAGAAAGGAAAAACCAGGATGTTGAGCAGTTCTTGCCTTGTTTTGTGGCAGACAATCAAGAATTTGCTCTTAACAACCATACATCCTCTTCTGCTGGTTGTTTGCCTTTTTTTGTTGTACTGGGAGACATCCGTCGTTGGGTCCTTCTCCAAATTGGTATCGCCGGCCTGAAGAGGAGAATTTTTCCGTGATTTGGAGAGATTGGACGGATTCGTGGTAATCTCAGGAGGCTAACAGAAATCTAAAATGTCTTTGTAGGAAACGCAAAGGTATTTGTTGCTATGGTGAATGATTTGTTGTCTTCTAAAACTGCGGTTGAGATTCTCTAAAAAATTGGGTCCCAAGTTTGTAGGGCCCTTTAAGTGCTTCAGGTTGTTAACCAATCGCTGTTAGTTGGAGTTCTACCTCCTGAAGATTAATACCCTTTTCATGTTTCTCTGTTAAAGAGCTGATGTGTCGGATGAACGCCTCGGCCACGTTCCTCCGTGGGAGTACAGGAATATGAAATTTCCCGCATCCATAAATTCTAGACGGTATAGAGGAGTTTGCATATCTCGTCGCTGAGGGTTTGGACCCGATGATAACTCATGGTGGGCGGATGATGTTTCTGCTCCAGACTTGTCAGAGCGTTTCACAAGAGTTTCCGGTAAGCTGGCCTAGGATCCGAGATCCTTAAAGGGGGTACATTAGAGCTGCCTGTTAGTTTTTTCTATCTTGCTGGTCACATGACCTTTTGCCTATTAATCCTGCTCCGCCCTTCTGGCTTTGCTGGACTTCATTGTAATTCTACTCTTAAGCTAGCCAGGTGCTTGTTACCTTACTCAATATTTGCTTGGTCTTCAACCTCTATGTTCTATGTTGTTGTTTCTGTTGCTGCTACAATTTCTGTTAGGAGTGTCCATCTTTTCTCCCAGTCCCTAGTTTTGTAGGGATCCTTCCTCACATCTAAAGGTCTTCGTACAGACCAGCTGAGGACTTAGCGGTCTGATCGCAGATCAGGTTCCCCTACATCGTAGGGTTCCACTAGTTCTATCTAGGGACAGTTATCCCTTCTTTCCCTTAGTGCTTGTAGCAGAACATAACATTACCATACAATAAATATGGTCAAAAACGTTATTATTTCATTAAAATGATTTTTATTAATGTGTGTCGTTTTATATATTCATACAATAGGATTAATATTGATAGTTGTCTAATGACAGTCTCAATTATAACCTGGCTTAAGTCACTTTCAATAGCAAGGTGGCTGTAACCATTATTAACCCATTCCCCACCGCTACAGGCAATGGGAATAGACGGCAAAGGCCAGAAATGGCAAATCTAATTATAGATTTGCCTTTCTGGGCTGTCTGGTGCAGATGTTGTAGCCAGGGGGCCCAAAAATAATGGTCCCTCTCTGGCTATTATTATCTGCCCCACTCGCTAGCTTGTCTGTCTGGTTAAAAATATGCGGAGCCCACGCATTTTTTCAACAATTTACATCTCAATATATATATATATATAAATAATATATAATATAACATTCATTGTGACACATATAATATTATATACATACACTTCTACATAGTATAATAGCCGCTAATTCAATTTGCCGCTTTTTGTGAAATTACAGACCCACATGAAATACACATGGTTTACATACAGTTAACCATGTCATTTTATGCAGTTGATATTTATTTTTCACTAACACATTACAGAGTGTATGTGTGCAAAATTTCACACATGTAGGGTTAATTAAGAGTGGAAATCCGTAGAAAAAAAGGCGTTTTTTTACAACGAATTAATTAACCCCTACATGTTGAAATTTTCACACATACCTCATGTAATTGTTAGTGAAAACCATATATCAAAGTACATGAAATGACATGCTTAACTCTATGTAAACCATGTGTCATTTCATGTCGGGTGGTTCTGTAATTTTAACAAAAGCCGGCATTGCCTGGCAATTGAATTAGCAGCTATTTTACTATGTAGAAGTGTATGAACTATAAATATATGTATATACATATGTCACAATGACATGTATATATATATATATATATATATGTATTCTATATGTGTATATCTAGTGTTTACAAGGAAAGAAAGTGTTTATTTTAATTACGATATTTCTGTCCCATTGACTTGCATTGGTTTCCGGTATCAGAATCGGCGATACCCGATACTTTTTGGGTATCGGTCCGATCCAATCCGATCCGATATTTCATGATATCGGAAAGTATCGCTAAACACTAGTACAGACGGGTCGGATGCTTCACCGGGGTCACCAAAAGTAGTGATTGATGAATTCATGTCTGTGGCGAAACAGGCTGAAGGAAATGTCATTATAGCGAGGTCAGGCCTGGAAGGAACTGGGAAGCAGTCTAGTACGGTCTGGTCCAGGCATGTACTGCACAGAAGTGACAGCAAGCAAGGGAAAGATCAGAAAGCAAACAAATTTTATGATGTACCAACTGTGGATGTAACGTGCAAAATCCTAAGTAAAGCAAGTGTTAAAGTTGTCTCGGACTGTGTCTCCATTGATGGAGGTTGACTAAAAGAGGGACCGTTGTGGCCTGGGAAGTGCCCAGGTGAAACTGAATCTGGAGATGCAGGTTTGCCAAGAAGAAGAATATTGTTTCATGTAGGGAAGGACTGGACACCTCTCCTACCGGAATACAGGTCACGACTACAGTCCTGTCCCTCCCTTACAGCTAAACACGCCAGTCATCTGACCGGTTGCCGTGGACGATTGTACCGCCATGGTAATGTGCTACTCTCAGCTTTACACAGTACACAATATCCTTCAATTTACATTCGCTAAACACGGCAAACCTCCTCTTGAGAGAAGTTGCCGTGGGCGACTGCACCACTTTGTTAATGTTCTACTCACAACATTACACAGAACACTATATCCTCTGGATCACAGCCGGGAACCATATGTTTCAGCTTACAGTCACTAAACATGCCAGGCCTCCTTCGGGTACAGGACAGTCACCTCCGGTTCACCGCTGGGCACAAGACAGTCCACCTGTGAGACAATTTGCTGTTGGCGACTGCACCTCTGTGTATGCTGTGGCCCCCGGTGCCAGGCCCCTGAGCTTCCTTGGCTGCTTTGGCTCCGCTTGTATGTGTTGCCTCAAACAGATGGAGCACTGCAGAGCTGACTGCTCTGCCTTCCAGCACACACCAGACTGATACTCAACATGACACACCCAAACCCTATACTGCAGAGTTTTTAACTAGCAACCTGTGGCTTTGGGCCACATGGAATAATTGGTCCAAGAATGAAACGGACAGAATCACTACCATCTGCAGTTTGTTTCAAAACACCAAAACCAAGAGCAGATTTTCCCTAAATCTGTCTTGGACAACTAGCATGTCCAAGACCTATACTCACTTTAGTCTGCATTGCAACCACAGGTACGCCTGTGACTGCAATGCACTTCCATGGCCTCAATATGCCTCCGTGCTTATCCTTGGTGGAACATGCAGTAACCCTCACATTTAACACCAGTTACTGCCTCACATACCCCTCCCTCTGTTCAAATCTGTGGGATTGAACACTTGTCACCCAATATGGGTGCGTGATAGGGCATCTGCATGACCCTGTGACACCCCCACCCGACACTGTACTGAGAAGCCATAGTAGGGACCGGAACCATCGGTTGACGCATGCATCCCTCCCTTTTGTGTTTCTCCTCCATACTTTGTTATGTAACCACCCACCTCTCCTTTCTCCATTGCAGAAGACATGCCCACTTTCCTGACTAACAGTAGATTTGGGCCAGTTTTGGGTGGTCTCAACCTTGTTTATTTTGGGTTCACTAACCCCGCAGCACATCCTGTGACCTTAGTACCTGCCTTCGGGCCCTTGGTACCATTTCCTCCGTACCCTTACCCGTGCCTTGGTGACTATGTTATGCTGAAACGCTACAGTCCATTCCAGCAACTCTGGGCATACATCTGCACCGTGCCGTACCCAAACCTGAGCCTCCTGACGCTGCTGTCTAGCGAGAGCTCTATCCATTTACCCTGATCCTCAGCCACATCTTTGGTCGGTGCCAGAGGGTTCCATGTGCATTCATTCCTAGTCGCCTCTGCGACTACACCTTCCTGGTTCCTCGACGCATTTTTATATACATGCATTTTTTATACCTGTGTCTCTGTGTGGGACCCAGAAACTGAGCTGTCCTGAACTAACCCCTCAAAAAATGTTCCTCCACCACTTTGGCTATGTTCACACTTGCATTTTTGATGCGTTTTTCTACTTTACCATTGCTTTGAACCAGTACAGATGCAATAACTGGGTAATGTCATTGTAGCATTTAACAGGCTTAGCTGGCCATGTGGTGTGTGACACATCATCAGACACATCTTGTTTCATTTATGAAGTAGTGACTCTTAAAGTCACAAAGCCTCTTTTTATAGGGGCATCAGGCTGCATTACTATGCTTAAAGAGCCATAATTAAACAGTGGGTCTCCTATACTGTTATTACCTATGCAGTGAGTGGCTGGGCTTCAAAAAATTAGGAAGCACCCCAATACCCCTTTCATGACTTGTACAGGAGGGCCTCCTGAAAAAATGTTCCCATTTTAAGAAAGTGGGTCACCCATAGTGTTTGCCTACGCATTGAATGCAAGGCTGCCTTTCTCTAAAGTTACATGCACCCCAATAACACTTGGAACAGCCATCCTGGATGGCCACATAAAACAAAATTTCCCATTATTTTTCATTTGGTACTGCCATACTGATAGCCTATGCATTGAATGCAAGGCCCGCCCTTCCACAAAATCACCTGCACCCCAAGAAGCCTTTGAACCCACGTACTGGATGGCCACAGGAAAATCAAGTTCACATTATTCATTTGGTATTGCCATACTGTTAGGCTATGCATTGAATGCAAGGTCTGCCCTGCAACAAATTCACACGCACCACAATAAGCCATTGAACCCACGTACCGGATGGCCACATGAAAAAAAGTTCCCATTATTTTTCATTTGGTACTGCCATACTGTTAGCCTATGCATTGAAGGCAAGGTCCACCCTGCCACAAAGTCACATGCACCCCAATAAGCCTTTGAACCCACGTACTGGATGACCACAGGAAAACAAGTTCACATTATTCAATTGATACTGCCATATTGTTAGGCTATGTATTGAATGCAAGGCCTGCCCTGCACCATAGTTACATGCTCCCCAATAAGCCTTTGAGCCCACTTACTGGATGGCCACAGGAAAACCAAGTTCATATTATTCAATTGATACTGCCATACTGTTAGGCTATGTATTGAATGCACAGCCTGTCCTGCACCAAAGTAACATGCACCCCAATAAGCCTTTGAACCCACGTACTGGATGGCCACAGGAAAACCAAGTTCACATTATTCATTTGGTGCTGCCATACTGTTAGCCTATGCATTGAATGCAAGGCCTGCCCTGCACCAAATTTACACGCATCCCAATAAGCCTTTGAACTCAGGTACTGGATGGCCACAGGAAAAACAAGTTCACATTATTTATTTGACAGAAAAAAATGGTAAAAGTCAGCTTATTGGTCTGAAGAAACTCCCCTGGCCAACACATGTGTAGCACGAATCGTGGTGAGCAGCCACAGCAAACATCAAGCGAAGAAAGGAAGAATCCAGCTCAGGACGGTGTAGGCAAAAATAAGACAAACCTTTATTGGACAAACTTAAAATATCCAAAACATAGCACACACTTGGCACAACAGTGGAGGTGATCAACGCGTTTCAACTAAAAAATCTTACTCATGATGGATATTTTAATTTTCTCCAATAAAGATTTATCCTATTTTTGCCTGATCCATCTTGAGCTGGATTACTCCTTTCTTCACATTATTCATTTGGTACTGCCATACTGTTAGGCTATGCATTGAATGCAATGCCTGCCCTGCACCAAATTCACACATGCCCCAATAAGCCTTCGAACCCACGTACTGAATGGCCACATGAAACAAAAGTTCCCATTATTTTTCATTTGGTACTGCCATACTGTATTCCTATGCATTGAATGCAAGGCCTACCCTGCCCCAACGTTACACGCACCCCAATAAGCCTTTGAACCCATGTACTGGATGGCCACCTGAAAGCATTGTTCTTATTAATTTGGTACTCCCATATTGTTTGACTACGCAGTGAATTGTAGAGCTTGAAGAACCTGCATTGGAGAATGTCAGTGTTGAGTCTTGTAAACCTGCAGAACATACTTTCAGTGTGGAGGCTGAAGAACCAGCGGAGGAAAATTGCAGTGTTGAGGCTGAAGACCTGGCAGTGGACAATTGCAGTGTTGACGCTAAAGATCCTGCAGTTGACAATTGTAGTGTTGATGCTAAACACCCAGCAGTGGACAATGGCAGTGTTGAGGCTGAAGACCTGGCAGTGGACAATTGCAGTGTTGACACTAAAGACCCTGCAGTGGACAATTGTGGTGTTGAGTATGAATACCCTTCAGTGGACAATTGCAGTGTTGATGCTAAAGACGCTTGCGGTGGACAATTGCAGTGTTGAGGCTGAAGACCCGGCAGTGGACAATTGCAGTGTTGACACTAAAGACCCTGCAGTGGACAATTGTGGTGTTGAGTATGAATACCCTTCAGTGGACAATTGCAGTGTTGACGCTAAAGACACCTGCTGTGGACAATTGCAGTGTTGAGACTGAAGACCCAGCAGTGGACAATTACAGTGTTGAGACTAAAGGCTCATCGGTGGACAATTGCAGTGTTGAGGCTGAATACCCGGCAGTGGACAATTGCAATGTGGACGCTTAAGACTCAGCAGTGGACAATTGCAGTGTTGAGGCTGAAGACCCGAAATTTTAGCATTTCAGTGTTGAGGCTGAAGAACTGGCAGTGAAGAATTGCCTTCTTGAAGATAAACAACCAACAAAGTTCACATTCATTATTAGGAAGTGGCTCTCCCATACTATTTGCCTATGCTGTGAATGAAAGGCCTGCCCAAAATTTGGACAAACCAAAATACCACTTAGAAGAGACGTAGAGGAAGTACTCCTAAAAATCTGTTTCCATAAAAAAGGGGCAGGTCTCCTATACTTGTAATGCCCATACAGTAAGTGTATGGGCTGACAAAACAATTCCCCCTGTGGGGTACACATCAACATACTGTCTCAACATTTTTGTTATGGGCATCCTAAACACCCTTCAAAAAAATTATGAGGCTGTTTTGTAGTGGTGGTGTCTGAAGAGACGTGGAGAATGGCCTACAAAAAAGGTCTTCCAAGTTTAAAGGTGCGGATCTCCAATACTTGGAATGCCCAGACACTAAGTGTATGGGCTGACAAACATTTTCCCCTGGGGGGAGAAACATTAAGCTAATGTGTAAATATTTTTTGTCACGGATATCATAAACACCCTTGCACAACAACATAGTGGCTGTTTCATCACGGAACACGGTCACCCTAGTGATCTAGTGGTAGTGTAGGAAGAGACGTGGAGGATGGCCTATGAAAAAGGTCTTCCCAGTTTAAAGGAGCAGGTCTCCTATAATTGGAATGCCCAGACACTAAGTGTATGGGCTGACAAACATTTTCCCCTGGGTCGGAAACATCAAGCTGCAGTGTAAATATTTTTTGATACATACATCATAAACACCCTTGCAAAACAATATAGTGGCTGTTGCATCACGGAAAACATTGACCCTGTGTTCTAGTAGTGGTGTCTGAAGAGACGTGGAGGATGGCCTACGTAAAAGGTCTTCCCAGTTTAAAGGAGCTGGTCTCCTATACTTGGAATGCCCAGACACTAAGTGTATGGGCCGACAAACATTTTCCCCTTGGGTGTACACATCAAGCTACTGTGTAAATATTTTGAATTAAAAGGGCATCAAAAACACCATTTACACAATAAGTTGGCTGTTGCATCACGGACCACGGTCACCATGTTGATCTTGTGGTGGTGGATGATGAGGATGATGAGGATGAGGAGAAGGAGGAGGATAACATACCAAATAGCCAAAGTCAGAAAGTATATACCCAAGTGAGTAATACATCTCCCAAAAAAATACACTGTATTGGAGGTTATGTTTTGCTGTTATCATTTGGTGGTGTACAGGAGTCAGCCCCAATCCAGACCTGGTTCATTTTTATAAGAGTCAGCCTGTCAGCATTTTCAGTTAACAGTAGTGTTGAGCGATACTGCCCAATATCCCTAAATATCGGATCGGATTGGATCGGCCCGATACTCAAAAAGTATCGGGTATCGCCGATCCGATACCGGAAACACAATGCAAGTCAATGGGACAGAAATATCAGAACTTAAAAAACCTCTTTCTTTCCTTGTAAACACTAGATATACACACATAGAATACATATATATATATATATATACATGTCATTGTGACATATATATATATATATATTATATACATATATTTATAGTTCATACACTTCTACATAGTAAAATAGCCTCTGATTCAATTGCCGGGCAATGCCGGCTTTTGTGAAATTACAGAAGCACCCGACATGAAATGACACATGGTTTACATAGAGTTAACCATGTCATTTCATGTAGTTTGATATATGGTTTTCACTAACAATTACATGGGTGTATGTGTGCAAAATTTGACACATGTAGGGGTTAATTAAAGGTGTAAATTCGTTGTAAAAAAAACACATTTTATTGCTACGAATTTACACCTTTAATTAACCCCTACATGTGTCAAATAATTTTGCACACATACACTCATGTAATTGTTAGTGAAAACCATATATCAAACTACATGAAAAGACATGGTTAACTCTATGTAAACCATTTGTCATTTCATGTCGGGTTCCGTATTTTCACAAAAGCCGGCAATTGAATTAGCGGCTATTATACTATGTAGAAGTGTATGTACATATAAACATAAAATAATATATATATATTTTATATGTGTGTCACAAATTCAATGACATGTATATATATATAAATGAGGTATAAAATTGTTGAAAAAAAATGCGTGGGCTCCTGCCCTATTTTCTCAACCAGACAGACAAAGCCAGCGAGTGGGGCAGATAATAATAGCCCAGAGAGGGACCATTATTTTTGCCCCCCCCCGGCTACTAACATCTGCCCCCAGACACCCTAGAAAAGGCAAATCTATAATTAGATTCGCCCTTTCTGGCACTTTGACCGTCTATTCCCATTGCCCTGTAGCGGTGGCGAATGGGTTAAAAAGGGTTAAAGCCTCCTTGCTATTGAAAGGTGAGTTTAAGCCAGGTTAATAATTGAGAGCTGTCAATTAGACAACTATCAATTATTAATCCTATTGTATGAAATAAAAATAAAACACCGGCACTCCAATATAGAAAAAATAGAATTCATGCAAAGGATTTCCAAACTAATTTTTATTTTCACTAAAAACACTCTAGTGTGAAAGATATGAGTATTTGCTCATTATGCAGACAGATAACCTTTTCAACGTTTCGGCTTGTTAGCCTTTCTCAAGAAAATAATCTGTTTCTGTAAAAACATAAAATCACAATATATAAATGAAAAAGAAAAAAAAAATTTTAACAGAAAAATATATGTATATACATGACTCTCAAGTCTCATATAATATATGCAAAGACTAAATTCATATGACTATAGCGAACATATAAAGACTTTATATACCACAGCATAAAAACAGCAAAAAAAAAAAAAGAGGAGGACTCAAGCATGCCAAGAAAAGTCCTTATTTTAACATATTAATTGGATCCTGTATAAAATGTTAGACATGAAATAGAGGTTGCAATACCTCAGATTAGTAGGGATCAACTACAAGGTTGCAGTATATTTGGTCCAGGAAACATTTTGGACACCAATGTATATATGTAAAAAGATAGTAAATAAGAAACCGAAAAAAAGATGACCACTCGATCACAGGTACAGAAACCACGAACATTGTATACAACATTTCAACACAGTGTCTTTCACCCGCAGAAATAACTTTATTACAAAAAGGACTAACATTTTGTCCAGTACCACGATTCAACACATTCCTCCTTGATCAGGAATTATCACGTTTTTTCAGGACACTGAGGCTTAACCCCTTAACCCCCAAGGGTGGTTTGCACGTTAATGACCGGGCCAATTTTTACAATTCTGACCACTGTCTCTTTATGAGGCTATAACTCTCGAACGCTTCAACGGATCTTCGCAATTCTGAGAATGTTTTCTCGTGACATATTGTACTTCACGTTAGTGGTAAAATTTCTTCCATATAACTTGCATTTATTTTTGAAAAAAACGCAAATATGGCGAAAATTTTGAAAATTTTGCAATTTTCAAACTTTGAATTTTTATTCCCTTAAAACAGAGAAATATGTCACACAAAATAGTTAAGAAAAAACATTTCCCACATGTCTACTTTACATCAGCACAATTTTGGAACCAAATTTTTTTTTCTTAGGAAATTATAAGGGTTAAAAGTTGACCAGCGATTTCTCATTTTTACAACAAAATTTACAAAGCCATTTTTTTTAGGGACCACCTCATATTTGAAGTCACTTTGAGGGGTCTATATAGCAGAAAATACCCAAAAGTGACACCATTCTAAAAACTGCACCCCTCAAGGTACTCAAAACCACATTCAAGAAGTTTATTAACCCTTCAGGTGATTCACAGGAGCTGAAGCAACGTGGAAGGAAAAAATGAATATTTAACTTTTTAGCCACAAAAATGATCTATTACAAACGTTTTTTTTATTTTCACAAGGGTAAAAGGAGAAAATGGGCAGATAAAGTTGTTGTGCAATTTCTCCTGAGTACGCCAATAGCCCATATGTGGGGGAAAACCACTGTTTGGGCACACGGCAGAGCTCGTAAGGGAAGGAGCGCCGTTTGACTTATACAAACTAAAATTGGCTGGAATTGAGATTGGACGCCATGTCGTGTTTGGAGAGTCCCTAATATGCCTAAACAGTGGAAACCCCCCATAAGTGACACCATTTTGGAAACTAGACCCCCTAAGTAACTTATCTAGATCTGTTGTGAGCACTTTGAACCCCCAAGTGATTCACAAAAGTTTATAATGCCTGGGTGTGAAAAAAAAAAATAATTTTCCACAAAAATGATTTTTTAGTCCCAAATTTTTGATTTTTCCCAAGGAAATTGGACCCCAAAAGTTGTTGTCCAATTTGTTCTGAGTATGCTGATACCCCATATGTGAGGGGGGGGAAACTGTTTGGGCGCACGACAGGGCTTGGAAAGGAAGTAGTAACGTTTTGGAATGCAGACGTTGATGGGGGTCATGATCCGTTTGCAGTGCCCCAGATGTGCCTAAACAGTGGAAACCCCCACAAGTGACCCCATTTTGTAAACAAGACCCCCTAAGGAGCTTATCTAGATATTTGGTGAGCACTTTGAACCCCCAAATTCTTTACACAAGTTTATAATGCCCGGGCATGAAAATAAAAAATCCTATTTTTTTCCCACAAAAATTATATTTTAGTCACTAATTTTTTATTTTCCCAAGGGTAACAGGAGAAATTGGACCACAATAGTTGATGTCCAATTTGTCCTGAGTACGATGATACCCCATATTGGGGGGGAACCACAGTTTGGGCGCACGGCAGAGCTCGGTATGGAAGGAGCACCATTTGACTTTTTTGAACCTAAATTGGTTGGAATTGAGATTGGACGCCTTGTTGCATTTGGAGAGCCCCTAATGTGCCTAAACAGTGGAAACCCCCCACAAGTGACCCCATTTGGGAAACTAGACCCCCTAAGGAACTTATCTAGATCTTTTGTGAGCAATTTGAATCCCCAAGTGCTTCACACAAGTTTATAACGTAGAGCCGTAAAATTAAAAAATCATATTTTTTCCACAAAAATGATCTTTTCACCCCAATTTTTATTTTTCCAAGGGTAACAAGACTCCAAAAGTTATTGTGTAATTTGTCCTGAGTAAGCTGATACCCCATTTGTGGGGGTAAACCACTGTTTAGGTGCATGGCAGAGTTTGGAAGGGAAAGAGCGCCGTTTGACTTTTTCAACACAAAATTGGCTGGATGCCATGTCGTGTTTGGAGAGCTCCTGATCTGCCTAAACAGTGGAAACCCCCAACAAATGACACCATTTTGGAAACTAGACCCCTCAAGGAACTTATCTAGATGTGTGGTGAGCACTTTGAACCACGAAGTGCTTCACAGAAGTTTATAACGTACAGCCGTAAAATACATTTTTTTTTTTTTTTTACAAAAATGATGTTTTCGCCCCCAATATTTTATTTTCACAAGGGTAACAGGAGAAATTGGACCCCAAAAGTTGTTGTCCAATTTGTCCTGAGTACGCTGATACCCAATATGTGGGAGAAAACTACTGTATGGGCACACGTCGGGGCTCGGAAGGGAAGTAGTGACGTTTTGGATTGCAGACTTTGATGGAATGGTCTGGGGGCGTCATGTTGTATTTGGAGAGCCCCTGATGCGCCTAAACAGTGGAAACCCCTCACAAGTGACCCCATTTTGGAAAATAGACCCCACAAGGAACTTATCTAGATGTGTGGTGAGCGCTATGAAGCCCCAAGTGCTTCACAGAAGTTTATAACGTACAGCCGTAAAAACAAAAAAATCATTTTTTTTTAAAAAATGATATTTTTACCCCCCGTTTTTTATTTTCCCAAGGGTAACAGAAGAAATAGGACAAATTGCACAATAACTCTTGGGGTCCAGAGTACACTGATACCCCATATGGGGGTAAACTACTGTTTGGGCGCATGGCAGAGCTCAGAAGTGAAGGAGCACCGTTTGACTTTTTCAACGCAGAATTGGCTGGAATTGAGATCAGAGGCCATGTCACGTTTGGAGAGCCCCTGATGTGCCTAAACAGCGGAAACCCCCCAATTCTAACTCCAACCCTAACCCCAACACACCCCTAACACTAGTCCCAACCCTAACCACAAACCTAACAATAACACACCCATAACCCTAATCCCAACCCTAACCCTAATCCTAACTTTAGCGTCAACCCTAACCCTAACTTTAGCCGCAACCCTAACCCTAACGGGAAAATGGAAATAAATACTTTTTTTTAATTTCATTATTTTTCCCTAACTAAGGGGGCGATAAAAGGGGGTTTGATTTACTATTTATATTGGGTTTTTTTGATTGGCAGCTGTCACGCTAAAAGCCGCTTTTTATTGCAAAAAATAGTTTTTGCATTACCACATTTTGAGCGCTATAATTTTTGTATATTTTGGCCCACAGAGTCATGTGAGGTCTTATTTTTTGCGGTACGAGTTGACGTTTTTATTGGTAACATTTTTAAGCATGTGACATTTTTTAATCGCTTTTTATTTCGATTTTTGGGAGGTTAGAATGAACAAAAATCAGCAATTCATGAATTTCTTTTGGGGGAGGCATTTATATCGTTCCCCGTGTGGTAAAATTGATAAAGCAGTTTTATTCTTCGGGTCAGTACGATTACGGCGATACCTCATTTATATAATTTTTTTATGTTTTGGCGATTTTATAGAATAAAACCAATTTTATATAAAAAATTATTATTTTTGCATCGCTTTATTCTGCGAGCTATAACTTTTTTATTTTTTCGCTGATGATGCTGTGTGGCAGCTCTTTTTTGCGGGACAAGATGACGTTTTCAGCGGTACCATGTTTATTTATATCGGTCTTTTTGATCGCGTGTTATTCCACTTTTCGTTCGGCGGTATGATGACAAAGTATTGATCTTTTGCTTTGTTTTTTTTTTTTTTTAAGAGGTTCACTAAAGGGGTTAACTTGTGGGACAGTTTTATAGGGGGGGTTGTTACAGATGCGGCGATACCAAATATGTGTACTTTTATTGTTTTGTTTTTTTTATTTACAGGAAAAAATGAATTTATTGGGGAATATTTTTTTTTATGATTTTTTTAAACAATTTTTATTTTTATTTTTTTAACTTTTTTACTTTGTCCCAGGGTGGGACATCACTGTATAGGGTCAGATCGCTGGTGTGACAGTGTGCACAGCACTCTGTCACACCAGCGATCGCTCTGGCATCGCTGCAGGCTTCTCAGTGCCTGCTCTCAGCAGGCACTGAGTAAGCCGCCTCCCTGCAGGACCCGGATGCAGGGACGAAGGACCCTCGGAACAGCGCGACACATCGCGCTGCTCTGAGGGTCTCAGAGGAGCGCGCAGGGAGCCCCCTCCCTGTGCGATCCTCCCCTGTGCCCCCGGTACACCGCGATCATGTTTGATCGCAGTGTGCCAGGGGTTAATGTGACGGGAGCGGTCCGTGACTGCTCCTGACACATAGTGCCGGGTGTCAGCTGTGATAATCAGCTGACACCCGGCGGCGATCAGCTGCGCTCCCCTCGGGAGCGCAGCTGATCGCCCTGGACGTACTATTCCGTTCATGGGAATTAAGTACCAGGTCACATGGACGGAATATTACATCCAATGGGATTAAGGGGTTAAAGCCCATTTCTCTAATCATCCACCTGTTGAGACTGGTACTCATATACCAGTGGAATCTCAATTTTCACTACGGACTTTGAGTTTGAGAACTCCAAGTTGTTTTCAACCACCACATATATACCATCCCGTTGAAACTTATATCGATTTAGTACGCAGAGATGTTAAGTCTGTTTTGGAAAGCATTGATAAAGGTTATATGCGTATCAAAAATAATTTAACTGTGGAAGAACATAGATCTTTAATTTCTTTGAAGTCTAATCAGAATCTGATAATCAAACCGGCAGATAAAGGGGGCTCAATAGTGGTGTTGGATCGTTCTTATTATATGGAAGAGATCAAGTCACAGTTATGTGATACTAATACCTATACACCCATATCTAGCAACCCCACTTTTGATATAGCTAGGGCTATTAAGGAGGTAATTTGTCGTTATAAAAACCTAGGCACTATTGATGATAAACTCGGGGATTTTCTCTATAATTCACATCCTGTTGTTCCGGTGTTTTATACACTCCCAAAAATTCATAAGAACTTGCTTAAACCCCCAGGCAGACCAATTGTGGCCTCAACCAACTCAATATTGTCACCATTGGCCATAACGTTAGAAATTTTTTTATCCCCTTTGGTACCTAGTATCCAGTCATTCCTGAAAGATACTACGCATTTTTTGACTTCTTTAAAAACCTTAGGGAATTTACCCATAGGCTCATTGTTAGTAACTATGGATGTCAACAGTTTATATACAAGCATAGAACATCAAGAAGGGATAAATTCTGTGGTTAGATTTCTTTCACGTCACACAAATTTTTCTGATAATCAGATAGATTTCTGTAAGGATATAATTACTCCTACTCTACACTATCCAGCAAAACCACTAAAGGAGACTCAAGGTCTCCAAAATTCAATATAAACAGCAAAAAAAAGGCAGCAACACTCACCTGCCCAGATCTCAGAACAAATGCACTACAGGATCCAGCCAGCCCATTAAAGCAAGATGTCAGCAGCACAGGTGCAAAATACCAGATTAAACAGCCACTCTCCACATACCCATCCAAGGAGGGGATGACTGCCCAGTATTCAATTGCACAATAGAAGCCCACATAGGGTGCCGTTCACACAAGGATACTGCACAGTGTCTGGTTCACAGCCTATTAATCACGCCCCTACTATTCGACTAGGCGGGCTGGCCAGTACACTCTCAAATCGCACCAGTGTGAACACCCCTCATGCGAGACCAGACGTGCCTGGGCCTGGCTGCACCCCGAAAAATAAAGTGCAAAAAATACAAAAATAGTGGGGTATTAGTTAAAATTTCTTTCTTTTTGGAGATCAATTCTATATACAAAAGAAGGGGACAGCCATGGGATCTAATATGGCACCCCCATATGCTAACATATATATGGGAGATTTTGAGAACTCATATGTTTACCCACACCCATTTTACAGTTTGCATGTTATATACTGGAAACGTTTTATTGACGATATTTTTTTAGTATGGACCGGAGATGAAAAAGTCTTCTTCTCTTCTTTAATGACCTTAACTCTTACATACCAGGTCTAACTTTCTCAATCCAGTATAACGATCAAATCATCAATTTCCTGGATACTACCATTATGGTTCGTAGTGAGGGGGAGATTGAGACTGATTTATTTGTAAAACCAACTGATAGAAACAGTCTTCTTTCATATTATAGTTGTCACCCACTTCATATCAAGAATGCCTTACCTAAATACCAACACTGCAGAATAGATAGGGTTGTGTCGAATTCTGATAATCGCATACTCAGGCATCAAGAAATGGACAGAAAATTTAAAAATAGAGGTTACCCCTCTACTTTATCTAATTGCCAGGACCAAACACGCAGGAGACCTGTTAAAATTAATACTAGATGCCGATTACCATTGGTAAGGACTTTTCAACCCTTCAACTATCGGATTAATAAATGTCTTTTTAAACATTGGGGGATTCTCCGTAGTGCATACCCAAATATTCCAGAGTTTAGCAACAAATTAATGGTTTGCAATAAAAGAAGCTCTAATGTCAAAAATTACCTTGTCAGAGCGGATATAGGGTCCCTTAAGAAAAATATTTCTCAAAGTTTTCTCTCAACACCACGGAAGGGTACCTTCCCATGTTTAGGATGTCTACAATGTTCCAATGTAAGTAAAGGGGATTTCTTTACCCACCCTCGCTCAGGCCGAAGATATCCTATCAATGGATACTACACATGTGACTCATCATATGTTGTTTATTTCATAAAATGCCCGTGCGGTCTGGGTTATGAGGGTGAGACTACACAACATATACGTGATCGGATCTCCCAACATAAGTCCACAATACGTTGTGGACACATTTGCCTTCCAATCCTAGCACATATTCTTCAACACAATCATAATGTGGCTCAGTTGAAATTTCAGGTCAAAGACCATGTCCCAGTATCTAGGAGAGGTGGCGATAGGGTCAAACTTTTGAAAGAACGAGAATAGTTTTGGATTCACACATTACAAACCCTCGCACCCTTAGGTCTTAATAAGGAGTATGAGTTCTCTTAGCCCATAGTTAATTATTAAAGTGATTAAATTATCATTAGATATTGATATCTCCATCCTAGGGAACATTTATCTTTGGCAGCTCTTACGTTAATTCACTAAATTACCTGGCCTCTGTTATGCGCACGATATATACCCATATTAGGTATGTAGGTGGATTTTATTTTTATTTACTAATTTTGTGGTTACTTCTTTCCCCATTCTTTCCTTTTTTAAACAATAGACGAAACTAATTGTGGTATATTGCAATTTCACCTTTTTATTTATTTTCTCTTCTATATAGGGAGTAATGGAGCAGAAATGAGGTCTCTTCTAACGCTGCAACAAACAGCGCATGCGCAGTATCTTCGTTCCCCAGTCATGGGCTCCTCAGCTCCACTCAGCCTTTTCCATTTGACACATGCGCACTACGTCGACAACCTCTCAAGCAGGCACCTGGAAGTAAATGTCACGATACTCCGGACAAGTATAAAACTTTCACAGCACGCTAGTCTGTCTGCACTCTACGGACACTCACCCACAGTACCGGATGTCCTCTCACAACAGGGCTCTCACCTGAACTCACCTGATCTTTCCCGGTTTGTTCTTCTTAAGGTAATAGAACTAGGTACTTGGGAGTCTTTGAGATCGATTAGGCGTTGTTTCTATAGGACTGTACCTTTTTGTATTTTAGGGTGATCCACATCTTCTCCCACTAGGAAAGGCTCAATACATGAATATGTAATGTATATCAATGCCATTAGTTTCCTTTTTTTATGTTCTCATAGCTCTAAAAAAGATTTTTTTTCGGTTTCTTATTTACTATCTTTTTACATATTACATTGGTGTCCAAAATGTTTCCTGTTCCAAATATACTGCAACCTTGTAGTTGATCCCTACTAATCCGAGGTATTGCAACCTCTATTTCATGTCAAACATTTTATACAGGATCCAATTAATATGTTAAAATAAGGACTTTTCTTGGCATGCTTGAGTCCTCCTCTTTTTTTGTTTTTTGCTGTTTTTTTGCTGTGGTATATAAAGTCTTTATATGTTCGCTATAGTCATATGAATTTAGTCTTTGCATATATTATATGAGACTTGAGAGTCATGTATATACATATATTTTTCTGTTAAAAATTTTTTTTCTTTTTCATATATATATTGTGATTTTATGTTTTTACAGAAACAGATTATTTTCTTGAGAAAGGCTAACAAGCCGAATCGTTGAAAAGGTTATCTGTCTGCATAATGAGCAAATACTCATATCTTTCACACTAGAGTGTTTTTAGTGAAAATAAAAATTAGTTTGGAATCCTTTGCATGAATTCTATTTTTTCTATATTGGAGTGCCGGAGTTTTATATACAAATATTGACTTTCAATTTTTCTCCTGAGCACCTGATCTTTATATATAGTGAGCACACACACACTTTAATTAAAAATCATTTTAATGAAATAAACACACAGTTTTTGACAAGATTTTATTTTACTGCCATTCCTTGCGAAGCCCTTGTTCACCTGTAATAAAAATAAAATAATAAAGCAACATTATTCTTACCTATCCGATGTTCAGTCAGGTGCCCTGCTGTAATCCTTCTGAAAGGGTTAATGCTTACTGCAGAGACCGCAGCTAATGCTCACAGTCTCACAGTAAACCCCCCACTAAATCATCTCCTACTCCTGGCTGACAGGAGAGGAAGTGGTTAGCATAATTGATTGCTTCCCACTTTCACTTCAGGTCAGCCAGTGACACCCACAGCATCAGTGACGTCAGAGGGAATCCTGGCTGACCTGAAGTGAACTGATTAACAAAAATAGGGGATCCCCTCGAAAAATAAATGGTGTGGGGGCCCCCCTATTTTTATTAACCAGCCTGATAAAGCAGACTACTGAGGCCTGGTTTTTCAGGCTGTTAAGGAGCCAATGTCCATGGACCTTGCAAGCCTGATAATACCAGGCCACAGCAGTCTGCTCATCTTGGCTGGTTAACAAAAATAGGGGATCCCCTCAAAAAAAAATGGCGTCGGGGTCCCCCTATTTTTGTTAACCAGCCAAGTAAAAAGCAGACTGCTGCGGCCTGGTATTAAAAGACTGTCAATGCCCATGGATTTTGGCCCTCAACAGCCTAAAAATACCAGGCTGCAGCAGCCCCACAAATGGCGCATCCAAAGATGCGCCAATTGTGGCACTTTACCCGGCTCTTCCCACTTGCCCTGTAGCGGTGGCAAGCGGGGTAATAAGGGGTTAATGTCACCTTTGATTGATCGGTGACAATAAGCCCGGTTAATAATGGAGAGGCGTCAATAAGACACTGATCCATTATTAATCATAGTTTGTAATTTTTTAAAAAAAATACACAGCAAGAAAAAAGTCTTTTAATGAGATAAAACACAACACAGTTTTCATTCATTTTATTTCCCGCTCATCCTGCGACGCCATCGTTCTCCTGTAAAAAAACAAAAATAATAAACCAACACAAATACTCCCTGTCCGACGCAGTCCAAAATCACGAGTTTCCCACGACGAGTCCAGCTCTGCTATATCTGGATGCCAGGCTGAGCCTGACATCCACATAGAGCAGAGCTGCTACGATTGCGGCTTCCCCGGCGGTGACGTCATCCGGACTGGTTTACGGCCAGCTGTCGTGAGAGTACAGCTGGCCGAGATTACCCAGTACCCGGCAGTTACTGCAGTTATCACGAGATGCTACATGTGACCGCCAGGGAGAGGGTAATCGCCGGCCTGGATTGACGGATGGACGTGACCGCCGGGGATCTTCTGCCAGGTAAGTGCTGCTGACACCTGACAGACCCGACCGACACTGACAGTGACAGTTTCAGGAAGTTCCTGTGTCACGTACTTCGTTCTGTGACACAGGAACTCCCCATAGACTTTGTCTGAAAACTCAGATTCCAGTATCCGATATGACAAAAATATCGGAACTCAGAATTGGAATTCCGATACAGCAAATATCGGCCGATATTTGCAGTATCGGAATGCTCAACACTAGTTAACAGTCGAATGCGCTTATCAGTATTAATTCCACCAGCGGCTCTAAAAATCCACTCTGACAAAACGCTAGCAGCAGGGAAAGCCAAGACCTCCAAGGCATAGAGAGCCAGTTCATGCCACATGTCCAGCTTGAATACATAATAATTAAAAGGCACAGAGGAATCAAGGAGGCCACTGGTACTGTCAGCAAAGTACTCCTTTAACTTCTTACCAAACTTTCCAGTCCTTGTAACAGTACCCCACGACTCTGAGCCAGGGCGATGGGAGGGTCTGAGAAAAGTGTCCCAGAACTTTGCCAGTGTTATCCTGCCTCTGCTGAATTGTAGTTGTGTCTCTCTTGCCTCTACTCCTTGGATGTCCAATGAACTGTGACTTCTGCCGCCAGCGTTTTCAGATGGGAATTTTTTCAGTAATTCCGCAATAATGGCCTTTGGTACTGCATCATTTTAATACAACTATCTGACTCTGGAAGAAGAGATTGAAATTTCTCCCTGTAGCGTGAGTCTAGAAGTGTCATCAACCAATAATGAGTGTCAGCACAAATTTTGATAATGAGAGGGTCACGGGAAAGGCAGTGCAACATAAGTCTGCCATGTGTGCCAGACTGCTAACTGGCAAGACTTCTGTGTCCTCACCAACAGGACAACTGACCATGCTGTCCTCCTCCACCCTGTCCTCAGGCTATCCACGGTGAACAGACGGTATGAAAGTTGTGCTTGTAGTACCGTCTATAGCCCCTGAAAGTTGCTCTTGTTCGTCCTCCTCCTCCACTTCCTCATTATTAACCAATCCATGTTGGGATGACATGGGCTGTGTGTAGTCACCCTGTATAATTCTTTGCTCCATTTCATCGTACTCTGCCTGCAATGCATCTTCTTTCATTGTGAGCAGAGAGCTTTTAAGAATGTATAGAAGAAGGATGGTGATGCTAATTATGGTGTCATCGCTGCTCACCATCTTGGTGGACTCCTCAAAGTTTTGTAGGATGGTACATATGTCTGACATCCATGTCCAATCCCGAGGTCTTGTGTGTGGAGTCTGAAATGAATACTGACGGCCTTGTTGATGCTGGTACTCAACAACTGCCGTCTTCTGCTCACAAATCCTTTCCAGCATATGTAGTGTAGAGTTCCAATGCGTGGGGACATCACACACCAGTTAGTGAGCCGGAAGCTGCAAACGCTGCTGAAGCATGGCAAGGGCGGCTTAAACTGTAGCTAACTTTCTAAAATGGGCACACAGGTGGCATACTTTCACAAGCAGATCCGACAGCTCCGGGTATGTTTTGAGAAACCACTGAACCACGAGATTAAGAACATGGGCCAAGCATGTGTGTGAGCTCGCCTCGCCTCAGAGCCGCCACCAGGTTCCGGCCATTGTCGCACATTGCAATGCTGGCTGTAGGTTCAGCATTGTCAGCCACATATCTGCCTGCTCTTTCAGAGCTTTCCACAACTCTTCAGCATTGTGCGATTTGTCACCTAAGCATATAAGCTTCACCACAGCCTGTTGCTGCTTGGCTGAGGCAGTGCTGCAGTACTTCCAGCTTGTGACTGATGTGGTCATTTCGGAGATGCAGGCTGAATAGGAGGAGGATGACGTGCAGGAGCTGTAGGCTGTGGGGGCAACCCTGATTGACCTAGGGCCCGCAATCCTCGGTGTTGGTAGGAAGTGTTCCATCCTAAGGTCTGACTGAGTCCAAGATTCCACTATGTTAACCCAGTGTGCTGTCAGTGAGATGTACTGTCCCTGCCAAGAAACACTTGTCCATGTGTCCGTGGTTAAGTGTACTTTACCAGTAACTGCATTGTTGAGGGTATGGGTAATGTTGTGGGACACGTGGATGTGTAATTGTTTCTTCTGGCCTGTTGTGGTGCTACACCTCCCTCCCCCTGTATGCTGCTGTCCTCACTCTGCATGTCCTCCTGCCAGGTTGGGTTAGTTACTATATCATCCACCACCTCCTTCCACTTCCGCACCCTGGTCCGCCTCCTTACTTTCTGGCAAATGTGTTTCATCATTGTCCACCTCTTCTGACACATTCCCACCGTCGTCCAACATTTGGACATCGCTACATGTAATCTCAGTTTGCCCTGCTTCAAGTGGAACGGGCAAGAGGCCCGAATCTATAAATGGAAAAGTGAACAGCTCTTCGGACTGTCCAAGTGTGGGATCAGCTGTCTCTGAGCACTCAGCATGGGAGGGAGAAGGAGGATCAGGGTGAGGAATATGCGGTCCAGACTCATGGCTACTCAGACTTAACCGTGTAGAAGATAGAGTGCTGGTGGTGGTGGCAAAGTCACTGGAAGCATTATGCACCATCCAACCAACAACTTTTCACGCTGCTCTGGTGTCAAGAGTGCTATTCTGCCTGTAAAATACTGTGGAATATGTTGGGGCTATATAAATAAAGATTATTATTATTATTATTATCCCCTATGAATTCTGACAGGAATCTGTTACAAGAAGATCTAGGTGTTTGTTGTGGCACAATTGCAGCTTGCCCACGGCCTCTGCCTGCACCATCACCATAACGTCCACTTCCCCGTCCCTTGCCACGCGCCTTTCCCATTTTAAATGGAGTACAATATTTTCCACGTTCACTGCAAAAGGTTGAATTGGGAGAAAACTTAGATGTGATCCGTGTGTGAGAAGGCACTTTCAAATATCTGGACTGTCCTTTTTTTTAACAAACTGGTGTCAATAACTAGGGTAAGACACAGCAAAAACTATGGAATGTAGCCCTGAAATGCCACAATTTTTAGCCCACAGATAGATCAGGCGTCTGACAGAGATACCAAACTGTTCAATATGTAGTCTGTATTTTTTAATTTTTTCCCCCAAAACAGTGTATAGAAATAGCGTAAGACACAGCAAAAAAAGGGGGAATGTAGCCCTAAAATGCCAAAATTTTTATCACACTGATAGATCAGGCATCTGATGGAGATACCACACTGTACAATATGTGGCCTGTATTTGTAAATTTTTTACTCAAAAATAGTATATAGAAATAGGGTAAGACACAGCAAAAAAGGGTAATGTAGCCCTAAAATGCCACAATTTCTAGAACACTGATAGATCAGGTGTCTGATGGAGATACCACACTGTTCAATATGTGGCCTGTATTTTTAAATTTTTTCCCCAAAATAGTGTATACAAATAAAGTAGCAGACAGCAAATACAGTGTAATGTAGCCCTGAAATGCCACAATTTTTAGCACACTGATAGATCAGGCATCTGACGGAGATACCACACTGTACAATATGTGGCCTGTATTTGTAAATTTTTTTTACCCCAAAATAGTGTATAGAAATAGGGTAAGACACAGCAAAAAAAAGGGGAATGTAGCCCTGAAATGCCACAATTTTTAGCACACTGATAGATCAGGAGTCTGACGAAGAGAGCCCATTTTAAATTATCGGCCATGTATTTTATTGGGTGTGGTCAGCAAAATTGTGTGAATAAGTAGGCTATGACACAACAAAAAAATTCTATGGAGGCCTGAAATGGCTAAATTTTGAACGCAATGATATGCGATCCATGAGGTGGACAAAACCCAGTGTAAAATATCTGCACTGTAGCTAAATATTTTTTAGGCAGCAAAATCGTGTCAAAAAATTGTATAAGATACTCCCAAAAAATTCTATAGTACCACAAAAAATGGCAGATTTTTATGCACACTCAGATGTCAGGCCTGGCACAGGCAAACCCGTTTAAAATAGCTGTATTTTCATGCTGTACTATGAAAAGGATCTGGCTGTATTCTGCAGTGTCAAAAAGCAATTAGAGAAAAAAAGGGCTTCTGGATTGCTTTGGAAAAAAATAATAAGGATTAACATGCAAAAAAAAATTTGCTGCCCACTGAGGCCTGGAGCTGTGTAGATACGGTCAATATATGTAATAGGCAGCAGCAGCAGACAGTAATAAAATTGACCCTCTTGATGTATGCAATTAAGTATGCCACGTAGAATGCCTGTCTGCTGCTGAGACCTATATACCCACATAGAGTGTGTGCATGCCAGGCATTGTTATGTTTATACGCACATACACTCCCTGCCTACCTAGCATTGCAATCTATACACCCCATAATTAGTCCTTACTAGCAGCAGCTCTCCCTACACTCACTGATTCCAGAGCAGACTGAGCCGAGCATGGCGGCGCCAGGTCTCTTATACACCTGATGACGCAGTGCGGCCAGTCAATCACTGTAATACCACAACAAAAATGTCTGCAGCATTACAGTGCATGGCAGACAATCCCTGCATGGTGATTGG
>JARQOD010003166.1:0-34632 GCA_033576555.1 Oophaga sylvatica | reverse complement strand
CATTCATTTTCTCTGAAAAAAGGCCAAGAAAGCAAAAATTCTGCCGGGTATGTAAACTTATGAGCACAACTGTATATACTGTTATACCTTTATACCAGCATTCCTTCATATGTATAAAGTTGTATCAAAACCGGGAGAAAAAAAAATCTCCTCTGTGGATAAACGTAATCCAAGTTTCTCAAAGTAGCAAGAGGCAATATATATTTCCTTGTAATAATTAGACATTTGAATAGAGGTACATTAAGTAACTTTTATAATTTAACCCACTGGGAAATCTGGTGACTACGTAAAAATCCAAAAGGCTTCTCGTTCGAAGAGAAGCAGCAACCAGTCCCCACCTCTTACTGGGCGGTTGACTCTTTTTATGCCTGTGATTAATAGAGTGGAACAATTTCCTTGGTGAATATCATGGAAATGTTTAGATAGACCAGACATAGATTTTTTTTACTCTTAAAGGATCTGGTAATTCATCATTAATGTGCTCAGCAATTCTAACTTTCAACTTGCGAGAAGTGAAGCCAATATATTGCATGTCGCACAAGGAGCACATGGCTGAATATATTACATGCGTTGTGTTGCAGTTTATGAAAGTTGCAATGTGATATATGCAGGGCCGCCATCAGGGCATTACAGCCCTTACTAGTGTATGGGTCCCGGTGATTTAGGGGGGCCCGAGCACGCTGGCAGCGCCGCAGCACGGTCCAGCAGCAGGCAGTGCTTCGCCGCTCTATATTCCTGAATCCTCACAAACGCTGGCTGGCAAAAGGAAATGGGCAGGCACTGTAGCTTTAAGCTACGGCCCACCTTGGTGCATCATGGCCCAGCCAGCCTCACGTGATGTCACACGCTGCTCTGCTCCACTTCCATATTCCGGAGCAGAGCAGAGCAGCGTGACAGTGTGCTATGTGTGCCACATGGCTGGGAGCGGCGGCAGCGGGCAGCGGCGGCTGGCAGCAGTGGCGGCGTGGGCATGCGGAGCAGCGGTCCAGATGGACGGCGGGGACCGGTGCATGTGGAGGCGGCAGGAAAGCAGGGTGAGTAGTCTGTGGGGGGGCCTAGGCACAGCCGCAGCGCCAGCACCACCATCAGGGCCCAGGGCAGGAAGGGGGGCCCCAACATCATACCAACAGGGCCCCCAGGGCAGGCAGGAGGGGGCTTCCCCAGGGCATGCAGAAAGGGCCCGCAACATCCACCAACAGGGCCCCCAGGGCAGGCAGGAAGAGCCCTTCCCAGGGCAGGCGGGGGGGCCTGCAGGTGCAGCATCCTGCAACAGGAACCCTGGGGACCCTGTTGGTGGATGCTGCGAGCCTCTCCTGCCTGCCCTGGGCCGGGGCCCTGTTGGAATGCTGCGTGTGGCTGGTCCCCCTGCCTGCCCTGGGCCAGGGCTGGCAGGGGGGTGCCGGCCGCACGCAGCATTCCCACAGGGTCCGCCGCCCAGGGCAGGCAGGAGGGGCCCACAGCATCCACTAACAGGGCCCCCAGGGCAGGCAGAGTGGCGGCCCAGGGCAGGAAGGGGGGCCCCAACATCATACCAACAGGGCCCCCAGGGCAGGCAGGAGGGGGCTTCCCCAGGGCATGCAGAAAGGGCCCGCAACATCCACCAACAGGGCCCCCAGGGCAGGCAGGAAGAGCCCTTCCCAGGGCAGGCGGGGGGGCCTGCAGGTGCAGCATCCTGCAACAGGAACCCTGGGGACCCTGTTGGTGGATGCTGCGAGCCTCTCCTGCCTGCCCTGGGCCGGGGCCCTGTTGGAATGCTGCGTGTGGCTGGTCCCCCTGCCTGCCCTGGGCCAGGGCTGGCAGGGGGGTGCCGGCCGCACGCAGCATTCCCACAGGGCCCGCCGCCCAGGGCAGGCAGGAGGGGCCCACAGCATCCACTAACAGGGCCCCCAGGGCAGGCAGAGTGGCGGCCCAGGGCAGGCAGGAGGGGCCCGCAGGCGCAGCATCCAGCAACAGGGGCCCTGGGGACACTGTTGGTGGATGCTGCGGGCCCCTCCTGCCTTCCCTGGGCCGGGGCCCTGTTGGAATGCTGCGTGCGGCCGGCCACCCCAGCCTGCCCTGGGCCGCACACAGCATTCCAACAGGGCCCTCAGAGCAGGACACAGTGTAAAAGATATAATTTAAAAAAATAAATAATTGTAAAATTATGTATAAAAAAAAAACAATATTCCATCATTAAATCAATCTTTGAAAAAAAATTAATCTCAACTAGTGTTGAGCGATACGATACTGCAAATATCGGGTATCGGCCGATATTAGCTGTATCGGGCTTTCGATTCCGAGTACCGATATTTTCGTCATATCGGATACCGGAATCGGGATTGTCACTGTCACTGTCAGTGTCCGTCGGTCGGGTCTGTCACTGTCAGTGTCCGTCGGTCGGGTCTGTCAGGAGTCAGCGGCACTTACCTGGCAGAAGATCTCCGGCGGTCACGGCCTGGACTGCTTCATGGCCGCCATCATCTTTCCCCGGCGGTCACATGCAGTTTCTCGCGATAACTGCAGTGACTGCTGGGTAATCCCAGCCGTAAAGCAGTCAGTCCGATGACGTCACCGCCGGGGAAGCAGGTAATCAGCTGTGCTGCGTCGCAATGACAGGCTCTGCCTGTCATTGCGATGTAGCAGAGCTGGATCGTCGTGGGACACTCGTTACTATGGACTGCGTCGGACAGGTGGTATACTGTTGGTTTTTTTTTTTTCTTTTTTTACAGGAGATCGATGGCGTCGCAGGAATGAGAGTACAATAAAAGAAATGAAAACTGTGTTGTCTCTTTTATTTCATTAAAATACTTTTTTCTTGCTTTGTCTTTTTTTTATGCATTTAATAACTTTGGGATTAATAATGGATCGGTGTCTTATTGACACCTCTCCATTATTAACCGGGCTTATTGTCACCGTGCAATCAACGGTGACATTAATCCCTTATTACCCCACTTGCCACCGCTACAGGGCAGTGGGAAGAGCCGGGTAAAGTGCCACAATTGGCACATCTTTTGATGCGCCAAATGTGGGGCTGCTGTAGCCTGGTATTATCAGGCTGTTGAGGGCCAAAATCCATGGGCCTTGACAGTCTTTTAATACCAGGCCACAGCAGTCTGCATTTTACTTGGCTGGTTAACAAAAATAGGGGGACCTCTAGGCCGTTTTTTTTTCGAGGGGTCCCCTATTTTTGTTAACCAGCCAAACTAAGCAGACTGCTGTGGCCTGGTATTATCAGGCTTGCAAGGTCCATGGATATTGGATCCTTACCAGCCTGAAAAACCAGGCCTCAGCGGTCTGCTTCATCTGGCTGGTTAACAAGAATAGGGGGGACCCCACGCCAATTTTTTTCGAGGGGATCCCCTATTTTTGTTAATCAGCCAAGATATGCAGACTGCTGTGGCCTGGTATTATCAGGCTGGCAAGGTCCATGGATCTTGGCTCCTTAACAGCCTGAAAATCCAGGCCTCAGCGGTCTGCTTCATCTGGCTGGTTAACAAAAATAGGGGGGACCCCACGCCAATTTTTTTTCAAGGGGATCCCCTATTTTTGTTAATCAGTTCCCTCTGACGTCACTGATTGTGTCCCTGGCTGACCTGAAGTGAAAGTGGAAAGCAATCAATTAAGCTTTCCACTTCCTCTCCTGTCAGCCAGGAGAGGAACTCATTCATTTGGGGGTTTACTGTGAGGCTGCAGTAAACATTAACCCTTTCTGAAGGATTACACGTGGGACCTGACTGTGCATGGGATAGGTAAGAATAATTTTGCTTTTTTATTTTATTTTTATTACAGGAAATGGTTTTTGCAGTCAAATAAAAGATGGTCAAAAACGTGTCTTTATTTCATTAAAATGATTTTTAATTAAAGTGTGTGTGTTTTCTTTTTATTTCATGCAATAGGATTAATAATTGATAGTTGTCTAATTGACAGCTCTCAATTATTAACCTGGCTTAAGGTCACCTTTCAATTGCAATGTGGCTTTAACCCCATATTAACCCATTCGCCACCACTACAGGGCAATGGGAATAGACGGGCAAAGTGCCAGAAAGGGCGAATCTAATTATAGATTTGTCTTTTCTGGGGTGTCTGGGGCAGATGTTAGTAGCCAGGGGGGGCCAAAAATAATGGTCCCTCTCTGGGCTATTATTATCTGCCCCCATTCGCTGGCTTTGTCTGTCTGGTTGCGAAAATAGGGCGGGAGCCCACGCATTTTTTTTAAACAATTTTACACCTCATATATATATATATACATGTCATTGAATTTGTGACACATATATATATATATTTATATTTATAGTTCATACACTTCTACATAGTATAATAGCCGCTAATTCAATTGCAGGCTTTTGTGAAAATGCAGAACCCGACATGAAATGACACTTGGTGTACATAGGGTTAACCATGTCTTTTCATGTCCTTTGCTATCTGATTTGCACAAACAATTACATCAGCTATGTGTGCAAAATTTCACACCTGTAGGGGTTAATTAAAGGTGTAAATTCGTAGCAAAAAAGTCAGTTTTTTTTACAACGAATTTACACCTTTAATTAACCCCTACAGGTGTGAAATTTTGCACACATAGACTGATGTAATTGTTTGTGCAAATCAGATAGCAAAGGACATGAAAAGACATGGTTAACCCTATGTACACCAAGTGTCATTTCATGTCGGGTGCTTCTGTCTTTTCACAGAAGCCGGCTTTACCCGGCAATTGAATCAGAGGATATTTTACTATGTAGAAGTGTATAAACTATACATATATGTATATATATATGTCACAATGACATGTATATATATATATATATATATATATATATATATGTATTCTATGTGTGTATATTTAGTGTTTACAAGGAAATAAAGGTTTTTTTTAGTTGCGATATTTTGTTCCCATAGACTTACATTGGACTTCCGGTATCGGAATCGGATATCGACGATATTTAGTGATATCGGCGATACCATTCCGATCCGATATTTTTAGATATCGAGCAGTATCGCTCAACACTAATCTCAACACTAAAAGTACACATATTTAGTATCACCACCGCGTCCGCAACGATCCGACCTATAGAATTGTCCCACTAGTTAACCCCTTTAGTGAACACCATTAAAAAAAAGGCAAAAAAACAATGCTTTATTATCATACTGCCAAAAAAAGGGTAATAACACGCAATCAAAAAGATGGATATAAATAAACGTGGTACCACTGAAAACGTCATCTTGTCCCGAAAAAAAAAAGCCGACATACAGCTCCATCACTGGAAAAAATTGAAAAAAAATAAAGGTCTCAGAATAAAGCGATGCAAAACTAATTTTTTATATAAAAGTTTTTATTGTATAAAATCACCAAAACATAAAAAAATATATAAATGAGGTATTGCTTAATCGTATAGTCCCGAAGAATAAAACTGCTTTATCAATTTTACCACACGTGGAACAGTATAAATGTACCCCCCCAAAAAAAACAAAAAAGAAATTAATTCATTGCTTGTTTTTGTTCATTCTGCCTCCAAAAAATTGGAATAAAAAGCGATCAAAAAATGTCAGTTTCCCCAAAAATGGTACCAATAAAAACGTCAACTCTTCCTGCAAAAAGCAAAACCTCACATGACTCTGTGGGCCAAAATATGGAAAAATTATATCTTTCAAAATGTGGTGATGCCAAAAAAAAATGTTTTGCTATTAAAAGCGTCTTTTAGCATGTGACAGCTGCCAAACATAAAACCCGCTATAAATAGTAAAAAAAAAAAACCTTTACCACCCCCTTAGTTAGGGAAAAATAATGAAATTAAAAAAAAATTATTTATTTCCTTTTTACTGTTAGGGTTGGGCTTGGGGCTATAGTTAGGGTTGGGGCAATAGTTATGGTTAGGGGTGTGCTGGAGTTAGAATTGGGGGGTTTCCACTAATTAGGCACATCAGGGCTCTCTGAATGTGACATGTCGTCTGATCTCAATTCCAGCCAATTATGCGTTGAAAAAGTCAAACGGTGCTCCTTACTTTGCAAGCTCTGCCATGCTCCCAAACAGTGGTTCCCCCAACATATTGGGGGATCGGCATACTCTGGACAAATTGTACATCAACTTTTGGGGTTCAATTTCTCCTGTTACACTTGGGAAAATAAAAAATTGGTGGTGAAAATATCATTTTTGTGAAAAACGATTTTTTATTTTTTACGGTTCTACATTATAAACCTCTGTCAAGCACTTGGGGGTTCAAAGTGCTCACCACACATCTAGATAAGTTCCTTAAGGGGTCTACTTTACCGTAGCATTTAGTGACCGTGGGAACATACCCTAAAGTGTTTTGGAAAGATTACTGCTATAAAAGTGAGTAAAATAAATAAATGGGGTGATCACCCCTTTACTCTTGACTCCTATTTTATTTATTTTTGTTTTTTTACATAATCACTTAGTTACGTTTTGAGGTGTATTTATGTTCTATAATTTATAGGGTTTTAATAAATACCAATAAAGATAATTTTTTGTAACGTATACTCAGTGATTAAATATGCTGTAATATAAACTTTCCATTTATTTGGTGGGCAGGCTGAGGCAGCATCGGTGGGCAGGTTGAGACGACCATTAAATTCTTCTTGACTGAGTGGTGGGCGCGGCGGCAACACCGGCTGAGTGAGTAAATAACAAGTCCATGTATTAGTTTGTCCACTATTTCAGTATGTGATTGTACTTATATATACATTGCTATTGAGGAGTCAAAGGGGGGGTGGGGTAAGGAATGATTGTATAATTATTCCTTCCCCCTCCCTCTTCGACACCCCAATAGCAATCTACTATATAATCGTCTAATTCTGTCTGTCTGTAATGGAAATCCGTCGCTGATTGGTCGTGGCCGGACTGCGCCTGTCGCTGATTGGTTGCATCTGGCCGGGTGCGACCAATCAGCGACGCAGGATTTACGTTACCTGGAGGCCACCGGTCGGGGTACTTACACTGCAAGCAAAACAGAAAAGCTGATGGCTATGTATGTGATAAGTGTTAATGTGTCATTGGTGAGGGCGTGGTGCAGAAGTGGAGTTTTTCCAAGAAAGGGCAGAGTGATTTTGGAAGATTCGCGTGGTGGAGGAGGAGCTAGGGTGGAGGCGGACCTGGGGTGGAGCCTGGGCAGAGTCTCAAGGGGGCCCCATAAATTTTGCCAGTATGGGACCCCGAAATTCCTAGTGGCAGCCCTGCATATATGCATTTGTGATCTGAAGATGAGAACACAGATGTCTTGTTCATATAGTTGCACAAACCACACCTAGTCTGTCCATATTTATAATGCTAGCTTTACAAGACAGCCATGTGCGGTTATTTTTGTTCCCATGACTGTGAATCATGCTAGGTGATAAGAGATTGTCAAGGGTAACAGCTCTGTGAGCTGAAAAGTTAACCCCAGAAGACAGAATTTTAGATAGGACTTCATCTTGGTATAGTAGTGGGAGATTTTTTAAAATAATATTTAAGATATCATAGTAATTAGAGCTATATGTGGTGGTAAATGTGATACCATTAGACGAATATCTCTTTGCCTCTTTTTTATTTCCCACTTTTTTTACCATACAGGAGATTGTGAACTATGCCTGTCTCTGGAGCTGGCCATAGCCTAAGCTTTGGTTAGCAGTAGTTTCCTATACCCATGGGAGAGAAGTCTGTCGTCCAGCACTGCACATTCTCTTTCAAAACTAGTGTCCTCAGAGCACGAGAGCCGCGCTCTTATAAAATCTTTAACTGGTTGGTTTTAATGATGAGTGATCATGCTTGGTAATACTCGTTACTCGCCCGAGCATCGCGGTACTCGGCGAGTAGCGAGCATTTCCATGTTTACTCGGCGGGAGTTCTAGTGCACGCCCTGCATTTTTTGAGCTCTTTAGAGCGCCAATCACCATGCAGGGATTGTCTGCCATGCACTGTAATGCTGCAGACATTTTTGTTGTGGTATTACAGTGATTGACTGGCCGCACAGCGTCATCAGGTGTATAAGAGACCTGGCGCCGCCATGCTCGGCTCAGTCTGCTCTGGAATCAGTGAGTGTAGGGAGAGCTGCTGCTAGTAAGGACTAATTATGGGGTGTATAGATTGCAATGCTAGGTAGGCAGGGAGTGTATGTGCGTATAAACATAACAATGCCTGGCATGCACACACTCTATGTGGGTATATAGGTCTCAGCAGCAGACAGGCATTCTACGTGGCATACTTAACTGCATACATCAAGAGGGTCAATTTTATTACTGTCTGCTGCTGCTGCCTATTACATATATTGACCGTATCTACACAGCTCCAGGCCTCAGTGGGCAGCAAATTTTTTTTTGCATGTTAATCCTTATTATTTTTTTCCAAAGCAATCCAGAAGCCCTTTTTTTCTCTAATTGCTTTTTGACACTGCAGAATACAGCCAGATCCTTTTCATAGTACAGCATGAAAATACAGCTATTTTAAACGGGTTTGCCTGTGCCAGGCCTGACATCTGAGTGTGCATAAAAATCTGCCATTTTTTGTGGTACTATAGAATTTTTTGGGAGTATCTTATACAATTTTTTGACACGATTTTGCTGCCTAAAAAATATTTAGCTACAGTGCAGATATTTTACACTGGGTTTTGTCCACCTCATGGATCGCATATCATTGCGCTCAAAATTTAGCCATTTCAGGCCTCCATAGAATTTTTTTGTTGTGTCATAGCCTACTTATTCACACAATTTTGCTGACCACACCCAATAAAATACATGGCCGATAATTTAAAATGGGCTCTCTTCGTCAGACTCCTGATCTATCAGTGTGCTAAAAATTGTGGCATTTCAGGGCTACATTCCCTTTTTTTTGCTGTGTCTTACCCTATTTCTATACACTATTTTGGGGTAAAAAAAATTTACAAATACAGGCCACATATTGTACAGTGTGGTATCTCCGTCAGATGCCTGATCTATCAGTGTGCTAAAAATTGTGGCATTTCAGGGCTACATTACACTGTATTTGCTGTCTGCTACTTTATTTGTATACACTATTTTGGGGAAAAAATTTAAAAATACAGGCCACATATTGAACAGTGTGGTATCTCCATCAGACACCTGATCTATCAGTGTTCTAGAAATTGTGGCATTTTAGGGCTACATTACCCTTTTTTGCTGTGTCTTACCCTATTTCTATATACTATTTTTGAGTAAAAAATTTACAAATACAGGCCACATATTGTACAGTGTGGTATCTCCATCAGATGCCTGATCTATCAGTGTGATAAAAATTTTGGCATTTTAGGGCTACATTCCCCCTTTTTTTGCTGTGTCTTACGCTATTTCTATACACTGTTTTGGGGGAAAAAATTAAAAAATACAGACTACATATTGAACAGTTTGGTATCTCTGTCAGACGCCTGATCTATCTGTGGGCTAAAAATTGTGGCATTTCAGGGCTACATTCCATAGTTTTTGCTGTGTCTTACCCTAGTTATTGACACCAGTTTGTTAAAAAAAAGGACAGTCCAGATATTTGAAAGTGCCTTCTCACACACGGATCACATCTAAGTTTTCTCCCAATTCAACCTTTTGCAGTGAACGTGGAAAATATTGTACTCCATTTAAAATGGGAAAGGCGCGTGGCAAGGGACGGGGAAGTGGACGTTATGGTGATGGTGCAGGCAGAGGCCGTGGGCAAGCTGCAATTGTGCCACAACAAACACCTAGATCTTCTTGTAACAGATTCCTGTCAGAATTCATAGGGGATAATAATAATAATAATAATCTTTATTTATATAGCCCCAACATATTCCACAGTATTTTACAGGCAGAATAGCACTCTTGACACCAGAGCAGCGTGAAAAGGTAGTTGGTTGGATGGTGCATAATGCTTCCAGTGACTTTGCCACCACCACCAGCACTCTATCTTCTACACGGTTAAGTCTGAGTAGCCATGAGTCTGGACCGCATATTCCTCACCCTGATCCTCCTTCTCCCTCCCATGCTGAGTGCTCAGAGACAGCTGATCCCACACTTGGACAGTCCGAAGAGCTGTTCACTTTTCCATTTATAGATTCGGGCCTCTTGCCCGTTCCACTTGAAGCAGGGCAAACTGAGATTACATGTAGCGATGTCCAAATGTTGGACGACGGTGGGAATGTGTCAGAAGAGGTGGACAATGATGAAACACATTTGCCAGAAAGTAAGGAGGCGGACCAGGGTGCGGAAGTGGAAGGAGGTGGTGGATGATATAGTAACTAACCCAACCTGGCAGGAGGACATGCAGAGTGAGGACAGCAGCATACAGGGGGAGGGAGGTGTAGCACCACAACAGGCCAGAAGAAACAATTACACATCCACGTGTCCCACAACATTACCCATACCCTCAACAATGCAGTTACTGGTAAAGTACACTTAACCACGGACACATGGACAAGTGTTTCTTGGCAGGGACAGTACATCTCACTGACAGCACACTGGGTTAACATAGTGGAATCTTGGACTCAGTCAGACCTTAGGATGGAACACTTCCTACCAACACCGAGGATTGCGGGCCCTAGGTCAATCAGGGTTGCCCCCACAGCCTACAGCTCCTGCACGTCATCCTCCTCCTATTCAGCCTGCATCTCCGAAATGACCACATCAGTCACAAGCTGGAAGTACTGCAGCACTGCCTCAGCCAAGCAGCAACAGGCTGTGCTGAAGCTTATATGCTTAGGTGACAAATCGCACAATGCTGAAGAGTTGTGGAAAGCTCTGAAAGAGCAGGCAGATATGTGGCTGACAATGCTGAACCTACAGCCAGGCATTGCAATGTGCGACAATGGCCGGAACCTGGTGGCGGCTCTGAGGCGAGGCGAGCTCACACACATGCTTGGCCCATGTTCTTAATCTCGTGGTTCAGTGGTTTCTCAAAACATACCCGGAGCTGTCGGATCTGCTTGTGAAAGTATGCCACCTGTGTGCCCATTTTAGAAAGTTAGCTACAGTTTAAGCCGCCCTTGCCATGCTTCAGCAGCGTTTGCAGCTTCCGGCTCACTAACTGGTGTGTGATGTCCCCACGCATTGGAACTCTACACTACATATGCTGGAAAGGATTTGTGAGCAGAAGACGGCAGTTGTTGAGTACCAGCATCAACAAGGCCGTCAGTATTCATTTCAGACTCCACACACAAGACCTCGGGATTGGACATGGATGTCAGACATATGTACCATCCTACAAAACTTTGAGGAGTCCACCAAGATGGTGAGCAGCGATGACACCATAATTAGCATCACCATCCTTCTTCTATACATTCTTAAAAGCTCTCTGCTCACAATGAAAGAAGATGCATTGCAGGCAGAGTACGATGAAATGGAGCAAAGAATTATACAGGGTGACTACACACAGCCCATGTCATCCCAACATGGATTGGTTAATAATGAGGAAGTGGAGGAGGAGGACGAACAAGAGCAACTTTCAGGGGCTATAGACGGTACTACAAGCACAACTTTCATACCGTCTGTTCACCGTGGATAGCCTGAGGACAGGGTGGAGGAGGACAGCATGGTCAGTTGTCCTGTTGGTGAGGACACAGAAGTCTTGCCAGTTAGCAGTCTGGCACACATGGCAGACTTTATGTTGCACTGCCTTTCCCGTGACCCTCTCATTATCAAAATTTGTGCTGACACTCATTATTGGTTGATGACACTTCTAGACTCACGCTACAGGGAGAAATTTCAATCTCTTCTTCCAGAGTCAGATAGTTGTATTAAAATGATGCAGTACCAAAGGCCATTATTGCGGAATTACTGAAAAAATTCCCATCTGAAAACGCTGGCGGCAGAAGTCACAGTTCATTGGACATCCAAGGAGTAGAGGCAAGAGAGACACAACTACAATTCAGCAGAGGCAGGATAACACTGGCAAAGTTCTGGGACACTTTTCTCAGACCCTCCCATCGCCCTGGCTCAGAGTCGTGGGGTACTGTTACAAGGACTGGAAAGTTTGGTAAGAAGTTAAAGGAGTACTTTGCTGACAGTACCAGTGGCCTCCTTGATTCCTCTGTGCCTTTTAATTATTATGTATTCAAGCTGGACATGTGGCATGAACTGGCTCTCTATGCCTTGGAGGTCTTGGCTTTCCCTGCTGCTAGCGTTTTGTCAGAGTGGATTTTTAGAGCCGCTGGTGGAATTAATACTGATAAGCGTATTCGACTGTTAACTAGTGTTGAGCATTCCGATACTGCAAATATCGGCCGATATTTGCTGTATCGAATTCCATTCTGAGTTCCGATATTTTTGTCATATCGGATACCGGAATCGGGTTTTCAGACAAAGTCTATGGGGAGTTCCTCTGTCACAGAACGAAGTACGTGACACAGGAACTTCCTGAAACTGTCACTGTCAGTGTCGGTCGGGTCTGTCAGGTGTCAGCAGCACTTACCTGGCAGAAGATCCCCGGCGGTCACGTCCATATCCGTCAATCCAGGCCGGCGATTACCCTCTCCCTGGCGGTCACTGTAGCATCTCGCTGATAACTGCAGTAACTGCCGGGTACTGGGTAATCTCGGCCAGCTGTACTCTCACGACAGCTGGCCGTAAACCAGTCCGGATGACGTCACCGCCGGGGAAGCCGCAATCGTAGCAGCTCTGCTCTATGTGGATGTCAGGCTCAGCCTGGCATCCAGATATAGCAGAGCTGGACTCGTCGTGGGAAACTCGTGATTTTGGACTGCGTCGGACAGGAGTATTTGTGTTGGTTTATTATTTTTGTTTTTTTTACAGGAGAACGATGGGTCGCAGGATGAGCGGGAAATAAAATGAATGAAAACTGTGTTGTGTTTTTCTCTTAAAAGACTTTTTTTGCTGTGTATTTTTTTTAAAAAAATTACAAACTATGATTAATAATGGATCAGTGTCTTATTGACGCCTCTCCATTATTTAACCGGGCTTATTGTCACCGATCAATCAAAGGTGACATTAACCCCTTATTACCCCCGCTTGCCACCGCTACAGGGCAAGTGGGAAGAGCCGGGTAAAGTGCCACAATTGGCGCATCTTTGGATGCGCCATTTGGGGGCTGTCTGCAGCCTGGTATTTTTAGGCTGTTGAGGGCCAAAATCCATGGGCATTGACAGTCTTTTAATACCAGGCCGCAGCAGTCTGCTTTTTACTTGGCTGGTTAAAAAAATAGGGGGACCCCCACGCCAATTTTTTTGAGGGGATCCCTATTTTTGTTTAACCAGCCAAGATGAGCAGACTGCTGTGGCCTGGTATTATCAGGCTTGCAAGGTCCATGGACATTGGCTCCTTAACAGCCTGAAAAACAGGCCTCAGTAGTCTGCTTTACAGCTGGTTAAAAAAAAGGGGGGCCCCCCACACCATTTATTTTTCGAGGGGATCCCCTATTTTTGTTAATCAGTTCACTTCAGGTCAGCCAGGATTCCCTCTGACGTCACTGATGCTGTGGGTGTCACTGGCTGACCTGAAGGAAAGTGGGAACAATCAATTATGCTAACCACTTCCTCTCCTGTCAGCCAGGAAGGAGATGATTTAGTGGGGGTTTTGTGAGACTGTGGCATTAGCGCGGTTCTGCAGTAAGCTTTAACCCTTTCAGAAGGATTACAGCGGGCACCTAAATGAACATCGGTAGGTAAGAATATTTTTGCTTTATTATTTTATTTTTATTACAGGTGAACAAGGGCTTCGAAGGAAAAGAGTAAAATAAAATCTTGTCAAAAACTGTGTGTTTATTTCATTTAAAATGATTTTTATTAAAAATGTGTGTGTGCTCACTATATATAAAGATAGGTTTCCAGGGAAAAAAAATTTAAAATCAATTTTGTTTTTTAAAAAAACCCCCGGGACTCCCAAAATAAAAAAATTAAAAATTTATCCCAAAAAATTCCAAACCCAATTTTTTTTTTCCCCCAAAAAAACTTAAATGTGAAAAAAATGAGTATTTGTCATTAGGGGGAGCAGAAAACCTTTTCAAAGATTCGGCTTTTTACCTTTCTCAAGAAAAAAAACTGTTTTTTGTAAAAACCTTTTAAAAAAAAAATAAAAATTTTTTGGGGGAAAAAAAAAAAAAAATTTTTTTAAAAGAAAAAATTTTTGTAAAAAAAAATTCCCCAAATCCATTAAATTTTTTTTTCAAAAACTAAATTCATGACTATAGCGAAACAAAAAAAGCCCCTTTTTATACCCAGAAAAAAAAAAGAAAAAAAAAAAAAAAAGGGGGAAAAAAAGATGCCAAGAAAAGTCCTTTTTTAAAAAATTTTAATTTTGGGCCCCGTAAAAAAAATTTTGGGGCAAAAATAGAGGTTTCAATCCCCCGGGTTTTTAAAGGGGTTAAAAAAAAGGGTTTCGTAATTTTTTGGGAAAGGGGAAAAAATTTTTGGGGCCCCCAAGGGTTTTAAAAGGAAAAAAAATAGTAAAAAAGAAACCAAAAAAAAAAAATTTTTTTTAGAGCTTTAGAACAAAAAAAAAAAGGGAAAATAATGGATTAAAAATACATTAATTTTCATGAAAATTTACCCCTTTTCCCAGTGGGAAAGGGAATTTCCCCCAAAAAAAAAAAAAAGGTTTTCAGGTTTCCCTTTGAAACAACGCCTAACGATCTCAAAGACCCCAAGGGCCCCTTTTTTATTTCCCTTTAAAAAAAAAAGGGGGGGAAAATCGGTGATTTTAGGGGGGGAGCCCTTTTTTTGAAGGAATCCGGTAGGGGTTTAGTGTCCGTAAGTCCCGGCAGAAAGGGGGGGTGAAAGTTTTATACTTCCCCGGGGTATTAAAAATTTATTTTTAAGGGGTTTTTCTTGAAGGGGTTTTCGACGTTTTGCGCATTTTGTAAAAGGGGAAAAAAGGGTGAGGGGAGTGAGGGCCCCTGATTTTTGGGGAAAAGAAAAACCCGGGGGCATGCGCGTTTTTTTGCAGCGTTTGGGAGACCTCTTTTTTGCTCCATTACCCCCTTATAGAAGAAAAAAAATAAAAAGGTAAAAAATTCAAAAAAACCCAATTATTTCGTCTATTTTTAAAAAAAAAGGGAAAAAAGGGGGGGAAAAAAAAACCAAAAAAAATTTTAAAAAAAAAAAATTTCCACCTACTTAAAAAAAGGGGATAAACGGGGTCCAAAAAAACCCCGGAAAAATTTGGGAAAATTTAAAAGAAAGAGCCCCAAAAAATAAAAGTTCCCTAGGAGGAAATTTCAATATCTAAGGGGAAATTTTTTCACTTTAAAAAATTAATATGGGCTAAGAGAAAAATCCCCCTTTTTAAAAACCCCAAGGGTTTTCGAGGGTTTTTAAAAAATTTAAAAAAAAAAAAATTTTTCGTTCTTTAAAATTTTTTTACCCCATCGGGCCCCCTCCCCCTAGATACGGGGACATGGTCTTTAAAATTTTTAATTTTTCCCCAGCCCCAATTTTTGGGTTTTTGAAGAATTTTGTGCTGGGGTTGGAAAGGAAAAAGTGTCCACAAAAATTTTTGGCCCTTTTTGGGGAAAATCCCACGTATAGGGGTTTTTTAAAACCCCCACCCCCAAACCCCCAAAACCCCACGGGGGTTTTATGAAAAAAAACAAAAGGTTAGCCCCCGTGAAATACCCCTTAAAAAGGGTATTTTGGGGGAGCGAGGGGGTTTTAAAAAAATCCCCTTTCTTACTTTTGGATCGAATACGGGAAATTGAAAAAGTTAAAACCCGGAATGTAAAAATTAAGGTCATTAAAGAAAGAAAAACTTTCTTCACCTCCGGTCCATACAAAAAAATTTCCAAAAAAAACCCGTTTCCAGTAAATAAAAAGCAAACTGAAAAGGGGGGGTAAACATAGGTTCTAAAAAACCCCAAATAAAGTTTAGCAAAAGGGGGGTGCCATTTTAGACCCCCGGCTGCCCCCTTTCTTTGAAATATAAAATTTTGATCTCCAAAAAGAAAAAAAATTTTAACTAATCCCCCAACTTTTTTTAAGTTTTTTTTGCATTTAAAATTTTTCGGGGTAAACCCAGGCCCAGGCACGTCTGGTCTCGCATGGGGGGGTTTTTCACACTTGGTGCGTTTTTGAAGTGAACGGGCCACCCGCCTGGGTCGAATAGTAGGGGGGGGGTTTAATAGGCTGTGAACCAACACTGGAAAGTATCCTTGTTAAAACGGCACCCAATGTGGGCTTCTATTGTGCAATTAAATATTTGGGGCAGTCTTTCCCCCCCTTTGGAATGGAAAGGGGAGATGGCGTTTTAATCTGGTTTTTGAAACCCTTGTGCGCGAAAACTTGTTTTAAAAAGGGTTTCCCGGGACCCTGTAGGCATTTGTTCTGAATCGGGGCAGGGAGGGGTTCCTCCCTTTTTTTTGCTGTTTATTTTGTTTTTTTGGAACCCTTGAGTCCCCCTTAGTGGTTTTTGTGGATAGTGAAGAGTAGAGTAATTATACCCAAAAACAGAAATCAAACTATTATCAAAAAATTTTGGGTGACGAAAAAAAAAACTAACCCCAAGTTTTTAAATTCCTTCTTGATGTTCAATGCTTGTATAAAACTGTTGACTCCATGGGTTACAAAAAAGACCCTTTAGGGGTTTAAATTCCCAAAGGGTTTTTTAAAAGTCAAAAAATGCGTAGTATCTTACGGGAAATTACTGGGATACTGGGGTACCAAAGGGGATAAAAATTTCCAAACTTTAAGGCCAATGGTGCAATATTATTTGGTTAAAGGCCAAAATTTGGGCTCCGGGGGTTTTAAGCAATTCTTTTTAATTTTTTGGGGGAGGTAAAAAAAAACCGGGAACAACGGGAAATTAAAATTAAGAAAAAAATCCCCGATTTATCACAAAAATTGCCTATTTTTTAAAATAACGCCCAAAAAAACCCCCAAAATACCCAAGCAATATCAAAATTGGGGTTGCAAGATAGGGGTTGTAAAAGGAAAATTAACCCAAAAAAACTTTGACTTTCCTTTCCCTATAATAAAAAAGTCCAACACCACTTTTGAGCCCCCTTTATTCCCGGGTTTTTATTACCCGATTCGGGTTTAAAACTTCAAAAAAATTTAAAAGATCAAATTTCTTCCACATTTAAAAATTATTTTTAAAAAACCATAAAACCTTTATCAATGCTTCCAAAACAGATTTAAAAAACTCTGGGGAACTAAATCGAAAAAATTTTTTCAACGGGATGGTATAAAAGGGGGGTGGTTTGAAAACAACTTGGATTTCTCAAACTCAAAGTCCAAAGGAAAATTGAGATTCCACTGTAAATGAAAACCAGTCCCCCAACAGGGGGAAAGATTGAAAAAATGGCTTTAAAACCCCTTTAAACCCTTGGAGGGTAATATTCCGCCCCATGTGACCGGGTACAAAAATTTCCCCCTGAAGGGAAATAGGAACGCCCAGGGCGATCAGCGCGCTCCCGAGGGACGCACTGATCGCCCCGGGTGTCACGTTTAAACACAACAGACCCCCGGGCACAAATTTTTCCCGGGGGCAGTAAACGACCCTCCCTCCTTTAAAACCCCGGGGAAACACTGCAAACAAACAAAACGGGGTTGAAACCGGGGGGCACAGGGGGGAACGAAACAGGGAGGGGGCTCCCTGCGCCCCTCGAGACCCTCAAGCAGGCGGTGTCGCGCTGTTCCGAGGGCCCCCTTCTCCTCCCTCCTTTCCCTCCCGGGAGGGGGCCCAAACCAGGGGCCCGCGAGAGAAAGGCACTAGAAGCCTGCCCGAGGGCCAAAGAGCTTCGCTGGGTGACAGAGTGCTTTTGCACACTGCAAAACCACGATCGCCCCAAAACAGTAAAAGTCCCACCCGGGGAAACAAAGTAAAAAATTTTAAAAAAAATAAAAAAAAAAATTTTTTAAAAAAAAAAATCATAAAAAAAAAATTTTCCCCCAAATAAAACAATTTTTCCTGTAAATAAAAAAAAAAAAACAATAAAATACACTTTTTTTGGGTTATCCCCCCGCATCTGTAACAACCCCCCCTATAAAACTGCCCACAAGTTAACCCCTTTATGAACCTCTTAAAAAAAAAAAAAAAACAAAGCAAAAGATCAAAACTTTGTCAATCATACCCCCGAAAAGAAAAGTGGAAAAAAAACGCGATTTAAAAAAACCGATATAAATAAAAATGGTTTCCGGGTGAAAAACGTCAAACTTTTCCCGGGAAAAAAGAGCTGCCCCCACAGCAACATCAGCGAAAAAAAAAAAAAATTATAGCTCGCAAATAAAGCGATGCCAAAAAAAAAAAATTTTTTATAAAATTGGTTTTATTCTATAAAATCGGCCAAAAAAATAAAAAAAATTTTAAAAAAAGAGGTATCCCCCGGAATCGAAATGAAACCCCAAAATAAAACTGCTTTTTAAAAATTTTAAAAACAACGCGGAACGAAAAAAAAGCCTCCCCCCCAAAAGAAAATTTATGAAATTTCGAATTTTTTTTTCATTCTAACCTCCCAAAAATCGAAAAAAAAAAGCGATTTAAAAAAAAACACAAGCTTAAAAATGCCAAACCCAAAAAAACGCAACTCGTACCCAAAAAAAAAGACCCACATTACTCTGTGGGCCCAAAATTTTAAAAAAAATTATAGCGCTCAAATGTGGGAATGCAAAAACTATTTTTGCAATAAAAAACGGGTTTAGCGTGACAGCTCCAATCAAAAAAAAACCCCATAAAAAGTAAAAAAAAACCCCCTTTTTTCGCCCCCTTAGTTAGGGAAAAAAAATTTAATTTTAAATTAAAAAAAAGTATTTTTTTTTCCATTTTCCCCTTAGGGTTTAAAGGGGTTTCGGGGTAAAGTTTGGGTTTGGGTTTGACGCCTAAAATTTGGATTTTGGTTTTGGGTTGGAAATTAAAGGGTTTTTTAGGGGTTTTTTGTTAAAGGTTTTTGGTTAAAGGGTTTGGGGCTAATTTTTTTTGGGGGTTTGGGGTTAGGTTTTGGGGGTTTGAAAAGGGGGTTTTCCCGGGGTTTTTAGGCACATCGGGGTCTCCAAACGTGAAAATGGGGCCCCTGAACCCCAATTTCCCGCCCAAACCCGCGTTGAAAAAAGTCAAACGGTGCCCCCCTTTACTTCTGAGCTCTGGGCCCTGGGGCCCCCAAAAGGAAATTTAAACCCCCCTAAAGGGGTAAACAGTGTAACCTGGGGCCCCCCAAAAAGTTTTGTGGGAAATTTGGGCCCCATTTTTTTCCGTTTTCCCTTTGGGGAAAAAAAAAAAACCCGGGGGGGAAAAAAACCCCCTTTTTTTTAAAAAAAAGATTTTTTTTGTTTTTAAAAGGCTGTACGTTTTAAACTTCGGAAGCACTTGGGGGTTTTATACACCCACCACACATCCCGGGTAAGGTTCCTTTTGGGGTCCCATTTTTTCCCAAAAAGGGGCACTTGTGAAGGGTTTTTCCCCTGTTTAAGGCGATCAGGGGCTCCCAAATACAACAATACGCCCCCAGACCCTTCCATCAAAATCCGGGAATCCCAAAAAGTCACAAATTCCCTTTTCCAGCCCCGAAAGTGTGCCCCCTAAGAAAGTTTTTTTTTCCCCCATATTGGTAACAGCGTACTCAGGACAAATTGGCAACAATTTTTTGGGGTTTCCCAAAATTTTTTCCGTTACCCTTTTGAAAATAAAATATTTTTTGGGGGAAAAAAATCAAAATTTTTTAAAAAAAAAAAAAAAAAAAGTAATTTTTTCCCGGGTGTACTTTTTAAACTTAATTGGGAAACAAAAACCCTGGTTCCCAAAATGCTCACCAAAACATCTATTAAATTCCAGAGGGGGCTAGTTTTTCCAAAAAGGTTCATTTTGGGGGTTTCCCACTGTTTTTGGGAGATCAGAGCTCCCAAACACGACATGGCCCTCCAGCCCCAAAATTTTTTGGTTTTAAAAGTCAAACGGGGCTCATTTTCCCCTTCCAAACTCTGGCCAAGCACCTAAACAGTGGTTTCCCCCCACAAATGGGGGAACAGCTTACTCAAAGGGGGAAATTAAAAACAATAACTTTTTTGGGGTCTTTTTTAAACCCCTTTGGAAAAAAAAAAAATTGGGGGGAAAAGAACAATTTTTTTGAAAAAAAAAAAAGATTTTTTAATTTTACCCCTCTACTTTTAAAAAAACTTGTTTGAAGCAAAAATTTGGGGGTTCCCAAATTTCCAAAAAGATCTAGAAAAAAGTTTCCTTAGGGGGGAAATTTCCCCAAATTTTGGGGCAATTTTTGGGGGGTTTCCCCGTTTTGGCACATTAGGGGCCCCAAAATTCCCAAAAAGGCCCCTCCCAAACCCCAATTCCAACCAAATTTTTGGGTTTAAAAAAAATCAAAGGTCCCTCCTACCGAGCTCTGCCCCGGGGGGCCCCAAACTGTGGTTCCCCCCCAATAAGGGGTAAACAACGTAAATCAGCAAATTGGACAACAACCCATTTGGGGCCCATTTCCCGTTACCCTTGGGAAAATAAAAAATTAATGACAAAAAAATAAAATTTTTTGGGGAAAAAAAAAGGGTTTTTTTTTTTTCATGCCCGGGGATTTTAAACTTGTGTAAAAAATTTGGGGGTTCCCAAAAAGGGTCACCAAAAATTTTTAGATAAGCCCCCTTAGGGGGGTTTTTTAAAAAAAAAGGGGTCACGGGGGGGGTTCCACTGTTTAGGCCCCATCGGGGCACTGCAAAAAGGATCATGACCCCCATCAACGCTGCATTCCAAAACGAAAATACTTCCCCCTTTTCCCAAACCCTGTACCGTCGCCCCAAACAGTTTTTTCCCCCCCCCCACATATGGGGGTATCAAAAAACCTAAAAAAGGGCAAATTGGACAACAACTTTTTTGGGGGCCCCTTTTCCCTTGGGGAAAAAAAAAAAAAAAATTTTGGGTAAAAAAAACATTTTTGGGGGAAAATTAATTTTTTTTTTTTCAAAACCCAGGCAATTTTAAAAAATTTTTTTAAAACACTTGGGGGTTCAAATTGCTCAAAAAAACAGATCCAAAATAAGTTCTTTTGGGGTTTTATTTTTCCCAAAAAGGGGTCCTTATGGGGGGTTTTCCCCTGTTTTTGGCTTATTAAAGGGACTCCCAACACGACATGGCCCTCCCAAACTCAATTCCAGCCAAAATTTTTTTTTTAAAAAATTTAAACGGGTCCCCCTTCCCTTACAGCTTCTGCCGGGCCACCAAACAGTGGTTTTTTTCCCCCCCATATGGGCTATTGGCGAAATTCCCCCGGAGAAATTGCACAAAAAACTTTAAACTGCCCATTTTCTCCCTTTTAAAACCCTTTTGAAAATAAAAAAAACGTTTGTTAAAAAATCATTTTTTTTGGCTAAAAATTTAAAAAAATTTTATTTTTTTTCCCTTCCACGTTGCTTCAGCTCCTGTGAAACCCCTGAAAAGGGGTTAAAAAAACTTCTTAAAAAAAGTTGGGTTTTTTAGTACCCCTTTAGGGGGGGCAGTTTTTTTGAATGGTGTCACTTTTGGGGGGGGTTTTTTTCTGCATATAGACCCCCAAAATGGGCTTTAAATATGGGTGGGCCCCAAAAAAAAGGGGTTTTTTGTAAAATTTTGTTGTAAAAAAAGGAAATCGCGGGCCCAACCCTTTTAAACCCCAAAATTTCCTAAGAAAAAAAAAATTTTTGGTTTCCCAAAAATTTTTGGGGAAGTAAAGAAGACATGTGGGGAAAAATTTTTTTTTTTCTTAACTATTTTGTTTGACAAAATTTCCCTTTTTAAGGGGAATTTAAAAAAAAAAAAGTTTTTAAAAAATTTCAAAATTTTCAAAAATTTTCCCCCATAATTTTCCCCTTTTTTTAAAAATAAATCCCAAGGGTTTTATGGGAAAAAATTTTTCCAATAACGTGAAGGTAAATATTTACGAAAAAAACAAACTCAGAATTGGGGAAAATCCGTTGAAGCGTTCGAGAGTTTTTAGCCTCATAAAGAGACCCGTGGCAAATTGTAAAAAAATTTCCCGGTTTAATTTAAAGTGCAAACCACCCCTTTGGGGGGTTTTAAGGGGGTTAAAGCCTCAGTGGGCCCCCGAAAAAACGTGAAATTCCTGATCAAGGAGGAATGTTTTGAATCGTGGGGACTGGCAAAATTTTGTCCTTTTTAAAAAAAATTAATTTTTGCGGGGGGGAAAGACCCGTTTGAAAATTTTTTATCCCAAGTTTCGTGGTTTCTGTACCTTTGGGTCGAGTGGTCATCTTTTTTTTCGGTTCCTTTTTTTACTATCTTTTTACAAAATAACATTGGTGTCCCAATGTTTCCCCGGACCAAAATACGCAACCTTTTAGTTGAACCCCCACTAATCGAGGTAATTTCAACCCTATTTCCCTTCTAACATTTATACAGGATTTCCCAAATTTAAAAGTTAAAATAAGGGCTTTCTTGGCATTAACTTGAGTCCCCTTTTTTTTTTTTTTTTGCGTTTTTATCTGTTTGGGAAAATAAAGGGCCTTTTAAAATGTTCGCTAAAGTCAAAAATGAAAAATTTTGTCCCTTTTCATATATTTTTATGAGACTTAGAGTCATGGGAAAAAACAAATTTTTTTTTGTTTAAAAATTTTTTTTTTCTTTTCATTTAAAAATTTTTGGGGAAATTTTTTTTTTTTTACAGAAACAGATTTAATTTTTTTGAGAAAGGCTAACAAGCCCAAAAATTGAAAAGGTTATCTTTTTGCAAAAAGAAACAAATAACCCTATCTTTTACCCTAGAGTGTTTTTTAAAATGAAAAAAAAAATTAGTTTTGGGAAAAAAATTTGCATGAAACCAATTTTTTCTAAATTTGGGGGGCCGGGTTTTTTATTTTAATTTTTTCCCAAAAGGATTAAATTAATTTTATAGTTTTTTCCAATTGACCCCTCTCAAATTTAACCTTGGGTTAAACCCAAACCTTTTAATAGCAAGGGGGCTTTAACCCCTTTTTAAAAAACCCTTTCCCGGCCCCCCCTACAGGGCAAGGAAAGACGGGCAAAATGCCAAAAGGGCGAATCTAAAATTTAATTTGCCTTTTCTAGGGGTTGGGCTGGGGGCAGATTTAGTAGCCGGGGGGTTCAAAAAAAATGGTTTCCCCCTCTGGGCTAATTTTTATCGCCCCCCCTCGCTTTGGGTTTTTTCTGCTGGTTTTAGAAAAAAAGGGGAGGGGGCCCAAAGCATTTTTTTTTCAACAAATTTTTTTACCTCCTTTTAAAATATATATACATGTCATGAATTTTTTGAACACACATATATAAAATATATAAATTTTTTGTTTAAATACATACACCTTTTTTACAAAGGGAAAATAGCCGCTAAATTTAATTTCCGGCTTTTTTTGAAAAACGAACCCACAATGAAATGACAAATGGTTTACATAGAGTTAACCCCGTCTTTTTCATTTATTTTGATATAAGGTTTTTTACTAACAATTTCAAGATGTATTGTGCCAAAAAATTTTTTGACACATTAAAGGGGTTTTAAAAATTTAAAATTTTAAATTTGTAAACAATAAAAAAGTGGGTTTTTTTTTCAACGAATTTACACCTTTTCTTAACCCCTACAAGTTCAAATTTTGCACACATACACCCCTGGAATTGTTAAATGAAAACCATAAATCAAAAATACCCGAAAAGACATGGTTAACCCCCATGAAAAAAAGTTCCCCTTTTAAAGTGGGGGCTTCTTTAATTTTTTACAAAAGCGGCATTGCCCCCCAATTGAAAACAAGGGAAATTTTACTTGTAAAGGTAAAGAACTATAAATAAAAAATTTATATAAATATATATTTTTATATATGTCACAATAAAAAGTAATAAATAAAAAAAAGTATTCTATGTGTGTAAAAAAAGTGGTTAACCCAAAAAAAAAAGAGTTTTTTAAGTTTGATAAATTCCCCGTTTCCCCAATGGGGGGGTTTGGTTAGTTTGGGGATTTTTCCGGGGAAACCCATCGGCGATACCCGATACGATAAACGGGCCCCCCCAAAACCGAACCCATAAATTTTTGGGGGTTTTTGGGGCAGTATCCACAACCTACTTTTTAAAATGAAAATGCAGACGGCTGACCTTTTAAAAAAAAAAACCAGGCTGGAATTTGGGGGCTTACCCTGTACACCCCCAAATTTAAAACCAAAACAAAAACCCCCAAAAACAAGGGGAATTTTTTTTTTGGGGGATGTTTTTTTCCCCTTGGGGTTTTAAAAAACTTTTTTGACTTTGGCTAAAATTTTGGGATGTTTTTCCTCCTCCTTTTCCTCACCACACATCCTCAACATCCCCACCCCCAAATTTAAAAATGGTGAAACCCGGGCCGTGATGCAACAGCCAAAATTTTTGTGTAAAAGGGTTTTTTAAGCCCTTTTTAAATTTAAAAAATTTAAAACAAAGGGTTTATTTTGTACACCCAAGGGGAAAATTTTTGTCGGCCCAAAACACTTAAGGGGCTTTGGCATTTCCCAATTTTAGGGACCCGCTTTCCCCTTTTAAAATTTTTAAAGACCTTTTAAAGTAGGGCCCTCCCCACGTCTCTTCAGACACCAACCCTACTTGAACCCCAAGGGTCCCAAAGTTTTTCCCGGGAAGCAAAAACCACTAAAAATTTTTTTGGGAAGGGGGTTTTTTTAAAAATAAGTAACAAAAAATATTTTACACGCACTTGATGTTTTCCACCCAGGGGGAAAAAGTTTGGGCAGCCCAAACACAAGTGTCGGGCATTCCCCAAAAAAGGGGACCTTCCCCTTTAAACTGGAAGACCCCTTTTTTTTAAGGCCATTTCCCCCAAAGTCCCTTTCCAAAACAAACCCCTAAATTTCCCCAGGGTGACCGTGTTTTTTGTGATTTAAACAGCCACTATGTTTGGGGTGCAAAGGGGGTTTAAAAAAATCCGTGAACCAAAAAAAATTTTACACAAAAAGCTTAAAAAATTTTTTCTCCCCCCCAGGGGAAAATGATTTTCACCCCAAAAAACTTAAATGTCCGGGCATTCCCAAATAATGGGATCCGCACCTTTAAACTTGGAAGACCTTTTTTGTAGGGCCCTTCTTTCCCGCCCCTTCCGCACCACCAATACAAAACAGCCTCATAAATTTTTTGAAAGGGGGTTTAGGAAGCCCTTTAAAAAAAATGTTGAGACCCGGGATGTTGAAGTGTCCCCCCAGGGGGAATTTTTTTTTCAGCCCATACACTTTAAAAATGGGCCCTTTCAATTAAAAAGGAGGAACCCCGCCCCTTTTTTTTTGGAAACAGGGTTTTTAAAGGGGTACTTCCCCTAAAGTCCCCCTAATGGTATTTTGGTTTTTCCAAATTTTTGGGGAGCCCTTTCCCTTCACAGCAAGGGAAATAGTATGGGGAAACCACTTCCTAAAATGAAAGTGAAATTTTTGGTTTTTTTATCTTCAAGAAGGGAAAACTTCACTGCCCCTTCTTCAGCCTCAACACCGAAAACTAAAAAAAACGTTGGGGCTCGCCTCAAAAACTGGGAATTGTTCCCCCGGGGAGTCTTAAAGCCCCCACATTGCAATTGTCCACTGCCGGGGAATTTACCTCAACCCGCAATTGTCCACCGATGAAACCTTTATCCCCCAACACTGTAATTGTCCCACTGCTGGGCCTTTTAGTCCAACACTGCAATTTTTCCCCCCGCAGGTTTTCCCCCAGCGTCAACACTGCAAAATTTTTCCCCTGAAGGGAAATTTATACTCCAAAACCACAAAAGTCCACGGGAGGTCTTTAGTGTCAACACTGCAATTTTCCACGCCGGTCTTCAGCCTCAAAACAGCAATTGGGCCACCGCAAGCCCTCCTTTTGATCAACACTGCCAAATTTTCCCCCGAAGGAATTTTAAATCCCAAAACCACAATTGGGCCCCTGAAGGCCCTTTTGTGTCAACACGCAATTGTCCCCCGCCAGGGCTTCAAACCTCAAAAACTGCCCCTTTTCCACTGCGGGGGTTTTCAACAACACTACAAATTTCAACTGCAGGGTCTTTAGCGCAACACGCAATTTGGCCACATGCCCGTCTCAGCCCCACACTGCAATTTTCCTCCGCTGGTTTTTTCAACCCCACACTGAAAGTAGTACGGGAAGGGGTTTTAAAAGACCCAAAAACTTTACATTCTCCCCAAAAAAGTTCTTTAAGCTTCTACAATTCCAAATGCGTAGTCAAACAAAAAGGGAATTAAACCAAAAATTTTAAAAGAACAATGCTTTCCCGGGGGCCAACCCGAAATGGGGTTTTTAAAGGCTTTTTTGGGGGCGTGTAACGTTTGGGGGAAAAATTGGGCCTTTCATTCAATTTCATAGGAATACATAAAGGCAGAAACCCAAAAGAAAAATAAAGGGAACTTTTTTTTATCAAGTGGCCCCTTCAGTACCCTGGGAAAGAAGGGAAAAAATTTGGGGGGGTGGGGGTGAATTTGGCAGGGCAGCATTGCATTCAAAGCATAGCCCCAACAGTATGGGGAGTACCAAATGAAAAAGTGGAAAAAAAGGAGTAAACCCTCCCAAAATTGGGTCAGGCAAAAATAGGATAAAACCCTTTTAATTTTTGAAAATTTAAAAATCCATCATAGTAAAATTTTTTAAAATTTAAAAAAACCCTTGATCCCCCACTGTTGTCCAAGGTTTTGCTATGTTTTGGATATTTTTAAGTTTTTTCCCAAAAAAGGTTTGCTTATTTTTTTCCCTACAAACCCCCCTGAGCAGGAAATTTTTCCCCCTTTTTCGCTTTGGGTGTTTTCTGTGGCTGCCACCACGATTTGTGCTACACATGTGTTTGGGCCCGGGAGTTTTCTTTAGACCAATAACTGACTTTTAAACCAAATTTTTTTCTGTCAAAAAAAATAATGGGGAAAATTTTTTTTTCCCCGGGGGCCAACCCCCTACCTTGGTTTTAAAGGGCCCCTTTTTGGGAAAGCGTGTAAAAATTTTTGAAGGGCAGGGGCCCGCATTCAAAACAAAGGCCAAAAAGTATGGCCCGCACCAAATAAAAAATTTTGGGAAATTTTTTATTTCCCGTGGCCATCCGTAAATGGGTTTAAACTTATTGGGGGGCATTTACTTTGGGGTTCAACAGGCTGTGCATTCAATAAAAATACCTAAAAAGTAAAGGCAAATATCCAAAAGAATAATAGAAAATTGGGTTTTTCCCGTGGGGCCTACCCTAATGGGGTCAAAAGGGTTATTTGGGGGGCATGAAAATAAAGGGGCAGGGCAGGGCCCTTTCCTTTTAATACATAGCCCCAACAATAAGGCAGTAATCAATTGAATAATTGAACTTTTTTTCCTTTTTCATCCATACGTGGGTTCAAGGGTTTTTTGGGGTTTCATGTGTTTGGGCAAAAGGGGGGACCTTGCCTTCAATGCAAAAGGGTAACAGTATGAGTACCCAAAAGAAAAAAATGGGGGCTTTTTTTCCAAAGGGGGCCATCCGGTTTCTTTGGGTTTAATGGCCCAAATTTTGGGCGTGGAAATTTTTGCCCGGGCAGGGCCCGCATTTAATGCATAACCCAAAAAGTAAAGGCAATTTCCAAAATAATTGGGAAATTGATTTTCCTGTGCCATCCATTTCTTTGGGGTTCCCCAAAACTTTTTGGGGGGCAGTTGGGTTTTTTTTGGGGGAAGGGGTGGCCCCTTGGGATTCAAAGCATAGGCTTCAGAAAAACAGTACCAAAAAGAAAAATAAAGGGAAAATTTTTGTTTTTTTGGGAACCGGATGCTGTTTCCAAGTGGGAAATTGGGGGGGCATGTAAAAATTTAAAAGAAAGCAAACCTTGCAACAAAGCGTAGGGGAACACTAAAGGGGGACCCCTTTCTAAAAAGGGAAAATTTTTTTTAGGGGGCCCTCCTTTACAAGTCAAGAAAGGGGTAAATTTGGGGGCTTTCCTAAATTTTTTTTAAGCCCACCCCCCACTGCAAAAGGGAAAAAAAAGTAAAAGGGACCCACGTTTAATTAAAGGCCTTTAAAAAAAAAGTAATTTCAGCCTTAAAGCCCCTAAAAAAAGGGTTTGGACCTTTAAAAAAGGGGCAATACTAATTTATAAAAAAAAACCAAAATGGGGTCTGAAGATTTTTTTACACACCACAAGGCCAAACAACCCCGTTTAAAAGCTACAAAAAAACATTAAACCCCGGTAAACATCGTACAGGTTAAAGCAAGGTAAAGTAAAAAACGCATCAAAAAGCAATGTTGGGAAAAAAGCCAAAGTGGTTTGGGGGAACATTTTTGAGGGGTTGCCCGGGCAGCTCATTTCCCGGGGCCCACACAGAGACACAGGGAAAAAAATTTTCAAGTATTAAAAAAAGCCGAGGGGGAAACCCGGAAGGTGTAGTCCAGAGGGGACTAGGGAAAGAATGCACAAGGAAACCCCCGGGACCGACCAAAGAAGGGGTGAGGATCCCGGGTAAATGGGTAACTTCTCGCTAACACAGCGTCCCGGAGGGTTCCCGGTTTTTGGGGACGGGAAAGGTCAATTTTATGGGCCCAAAAGTTTTCTGGGTTGGGCTGTAGCGTTTCAGCATAACCCATCACCAAGGCCAAAGGTTTAAAGGGAATGGAGGAAAAGGTCCAAGGCCCCCAAGGGAGGTACTAAGGTCACAGGAAAGTCTTTCGGGGTTTTAAAATGAAACCCCCAAAAAAAACCAAAGGGTTTAACCACCCAAAAAAAGGCCCAAAACTACTGTTTGTCAGGAAAGTGGGGAAAGTCTTCTGCAATTGGGGAAAGGAAAAGGTTTTGGGGGGTTTTCAAACCAAAAAATTGGGGGAGAAACACAAAAGGGAGGGAAACATGCGTCAACCGAATTGGTTGGGGTTTCCCCAAATATGGCTTCTCAGTTCCGGTCGGGTGGGGGTGTCCAAGGGGCCTTTCAGATGCCCCCAAACACCGCACCCATATTGGGGGACAAGGGGTTTAATCCCACAGATTGAACAGGGGAGGGGGTTTTGTTAGGCAGTAACCGGTTTTAAATGGGGAGGGTTTTTCTGCAAGTTCCCCCCAAGGGGTAAAACAAAGGGGGCATAATTTAGGCCAAAAAGGAAGTGCCTTGCAGTCACAGGCGCCTGTGGGGGCAAAAGGGAAGGGCTAAAAGGGGTATAGGCTTTTTACATGCTATTTTTCCCAAAACAGATTTTTTGGGAAAAAATTCCCCCCCGCTCTTTGGGTTTTGGGGTTTTGAAACAAACTGCCCAATGGTTTGTGAATTTTGTCCGTTTTATTCTTGGCCCCAAAAATTCCAAGGGCCCAAAACCCAGGTTGCTAGTTTAAAAAAATCCCGCAGGGAAAAAGGGTTTGGGGGTGGGCCCCTGTTGATAAACACTGGTGTGGGGCTGAAGGCAGGGGCAGTCAGCTCGCAGTGCTCCATCGTTTAGGCAAACATACAAGGGGGGACCCCAAACAACCCCAAAGGGAACTCAGGGGCCGGCACCGGGGCCACAACAACACAGAGGGGGCAGTCGCCAACAGCCCAAAAAGTCTCACATGTGACTGTCTTTTGGGCCCCGCGGGAAAACCGGGGGGTAGACTGTCCCTTTAAACCCAAGGAGGGCCCGGGGAAAGTTTTTGTTTACTGAAAAAAGAAACATATTTTTCCCCCCTGGAAACCAGAGGGTATATGCTGTGTAATTTTTTGTGAGTAAACAAAAACAAAGTGGGGCAGTTTGCCCCCAAAAACAACTTTTTCCCCAAGGGGGAGGTTTGGCCCCGGTTTTTGCGAATGTAAAAATTTTTGGATATTGTGTACTGTTTTAAACTGGGGAGGAGCACATTACCCTGGCGGTTTAAAAATCGTCCACGGGAACCGGTAGATGCCCGCGTTTATTTTGCTGAAGGGGGGGACAGGGCTGTAGCCCTGACCTTTAAATTCCCTTAAAGGGGAGGTGTCCATTTCCTTTTCCCCCACATGAAACAATATTCCTTTTTTCTTGGGAAACCCGCATCTCCAAAACATTTTTAAACCCGGGCAAATTCCCAGGGGCCCCAACGTTCCCCCCTTTTTTTCAACCCTCCCTCAAAGGAGACACATCCCCAGACCAAATTTTAACACTTGCTTTCTTAGGATTTTGCACGTTTTCATCCACAGTTGGGAAAAACCCTAAAAAAATTTTTTTGCTTCTGATCTTTCCCTTGCTTGCCGTCACTTTTGGCAGTACCCCTTCCCCCGGACCCAGCCGTAAAGACCGCTTTCCCCGTTCCTTCCAGGCCTACCCCCCTAAATTTACATTTCCTTCAGCCTGTTTTTGCCACAGAAATAAAATTCATCAATCACTACCCTTTTTGGGGACCCCCGGGGAAGCAAAACCGACCCCTCCTTTCTAGTGTTTTGCGATACTTTCCCCAAATCATGAAAAATCGGGTCGGATTGGGTCGGGGCCGAACCCAAAAAGTACGGGTAACGCCGAATTTTGATACCGGAAACCAATGCAAGACAATTGGGGCCCGAAAATTTTCTAATTAAAAAAAAACACTTTTTTTTTTTCCCTTTTTAAACCTAGATATAAAAACATTTTAAATACTATATATTTAAATATAAATATTTAAAAGTCATTTGGGGACAAATTAAAAATACAATATTTATAGTTTCTATACCAAATTCAAAATAAAAAAAAGCTGCTAATTCCCCAAATTTCCCCGGCAATGCCGCTTTTTGTTAAAAAAAACAGAACCAACCCACATGAAATGCACATGGTTTTTCATAAGTTTAAACAGTCCTTTTATGAAATTTTTATAATGGGGTTTTTAAATAACAATTAAAATGAGTGTAAGTGTGGGAAAATTTCCCAAAAAGTAGGGGGAAAATTTAAACGTTGAAAAAAAACCCCCTTTTTTTTTTTTTAAAGAAAATTTTCCCCCTTTTTAAAATTTAACCCCCACATGTGGAAATTTTTTCCACATACACTCAATTTAAATTTTTAGGAAAAAACCCTATAACAAAAAGCATAAAAATTTACCGGTTAAAATGTAAAAAAACCAAGGGGGTTTAATTTTATGTCCGGGGCCGTAAATTTTTCCAAAAACCGCAATTGGAAAATTTGCGGTAATAAACAAGTAAAGTTTAAAAGTACTATAAAAATATATATATGTGTCCCCAATGACATGTAAAAATAAATATAAAAATATATAAATAAAAAAATATGAGATTAAAAAATTGTTTAAAAAAAAAATTTGGGGTGGGCTCCCCACAATTTTTTTCAACCCAACCGACAAAGCCGCGAGTGGGGGGAGAAAAATAAAGCCCAGAGAGGGACCATTTTTTTTGGGCCCCCCCGGGTACTAACATCGCCCCCCCACACCCCCGAAAAGGCAAAACAAAAATTTAAATTTTCCCAAAATTTTTGGGACTTTGCCCTTTTATTTTTCCCTTGGCCCCCGGGAGGGGGGTTTGGGGGAAAGGGTTTTAAAAATGGGTTTTTAAAAAAGCCACCTTGTATTGAAAGGTGACTTTAAGGGCCCGGTTAAAAATTGAAACAGCAATTGACAACTATCCCCCTAAAAATCCATTGTAAAGAAATATAAAAAAACGCACACACATTAAAAGAAAAACCCTTTTTAAGAAATAAAAAAAACATTTAAAAGACCATATTTTAAATTTTACGGTAAGTTTTGTTCGCTACAAGCACTAAGGAAAAAAAGGGGTAACGCCCCCACTAGAACTAAGCTGGAACCCAACATGTAACCGGGGAAAACCCGAAACCCCGCATCAGACCCGCTAAAAATTTTCCCAGCTGGGCTGGAAAGAAGGGCCTTTTTGATGGAAAAGGGGTCCCAAAAAGAAACAGGGACTGGGAGAAAAGAAGGACAAAACCCCTAACGAAATTGTGCATGCAACAACAAACAAACAACATAGAACCCATAGAGTCCGAAGACCCCAAACAAAACTAAATTAAATAAGGAAAAAAAAGCCCTGGCTACTTAAAAAGTTAAAAAATTAAAAATGAAGTCCAGCAAAAACCAGAAGGGCCCGGAGCGATTAAATAGGCAAAAAATCATGTGAAACCCGCAAGAAAGAAAAAACCTAACAGGCGAGCTCTAACAGAAACCCCCCCTTTTAAAGGATCCTCCGGATTTCCCCTTTTCCCAGGGTTACCCCGGGAAAACCCCTTGTGAAAAAGCTCTGACAATCCGGACGCAGAAACCCTCACCCCGCCCCCACCCAAGAGATTATCAACGGGGGCCCAAAACCCTTTCCAAAACGACGAGATTTTCCCGCAAACTCCCCTATTCCGTCAGAAATTTTGGATGCGGGAAAAATTTTAATATTCCCCCGCCCCCACCCCCGGAGGAACAGTGGCCGAGGCGGAAATCCATCCAAAACATAACTCTTTTCAACAGAAAACAAAAACACCGGAAATTTAAACTTCCAGGGGGAGGAACCTCCAAACCAAAAAGCCGATTGGTTTTTAAAAACCTGAACACCTTAAAAAAGGGCCCAACAAAAATTTTGGACCCCCCTTTTTTAAAGGAATCCCAACCGCAGGGTTCTTTAAAAACAACCAAAAACCCCGTCCCCCCAAAAGCAAACAAAACCTCTTTTCCCTTTTTCCAATTTAAAGACATTTTTTGATTTTCTGTTTGCCTCCTGAAGAAACCCACGCACATCCTCCAAACTCTCTCCAAATCCCGGAAAAAATTTTTCCTCTTCCGGGAGGCCGATTTCCAATTTGGGGGAAGGACCCAAAAAACGGATGTCTCCCAATTTTTTTGAGCATTCCGGGTCCGCAAAATCGGGGATCGGCCCCATATTTGGGGTTTTAAACGGAATTCCGAAATTTCCCAGTTTTCCCAAATTTTTCGCTTATCGAACCGAATCGGGATTGCCCTGTCACTGGGCAGTGTCTCCGGGGTCGGGTCCCGGCAGGGGTCAGCGGCACAAAACCCGGCAAAGATCCCCCGGGGTTTACGTCCCCGGACACTTCCCTGGCCGCCATCCCTTCCCCCCGGCGGTCCCCAAGCAGTTTCCGCATAACCCGCAGGGACGGGGGGGTAAACCCCCGGCCCCTAAAACAGTCATTTCCCATGACGTCCCCCCCCGGGGGAAGGGGAAAACAGCGGGCTGCTTTTTAATGACAAAGGCCGGGCCCTTTTAATTTCTAAAGTAGCAGAGATGGAAAGTCGTGGGACAACGTTTAAAAGGACGCGTCGACAGTGGAAAACGTTGGTTTTTTTTTTTTTTTTTTTACAGGAGATCGATGGCGTCCCGGGAGGGAATTAAAAGAGGAAAAAAAGAAATTAAAAAATGTTTTGTTTTCTTTTATTTTTATTAAAAGACTTTTTTTTTTGCCCGTGTCCTTTTTTTTTTTAAAAATTAATAAAATTTGGGATTAAAAATGGATCGGGGTTTTTTATTTTTAAAGCCCTTTTCCTAATTAAAAAACCCGGGGTTAAAGCAAACCCGGGAATACAACGGTGACATTTAAACCCCCCCATTAAACCCCCCTTTCCCCCCGCTACAGGGGAAGTGGAAGAGCCCGGGGAAAAATGCCCCCAATTGGGCCCCTTTTTAAAGCCCAAAAAAGTGGGCGGGTGTAGCCTGGTTTTTATCAGCGTGAAAGGGCCCAAAAAACCCTGGGGCCCCTTTACATTTTTTTAAATACCAGGGCCCCGCAGTCCCGCATTTTAAATTGGCTGGTTAACAAAAAAAGGGGGGGCCCCCCCGTTTTTTTTTTTGAGGGATCCCCTATTTTTTAACCCCGCCAAGCAAGCAACGCTGTGGGCCGGAAAAAAACAGGCACAGGTCCATGGATTTTTGGGGCCTTACCCCCTGAAAAACCAGGCCCAGCGTCTGCTTCACGGCTGGTAACAAAAAAAAGGGGGCCCCCCACCCAAATTTTTTTTTTGAGGGATCCCCTATTTTTGTTAACACCAAGATACAGACGCTGTGGCCGGTATTCAGGCGGCAAGGTCCATTGGGTCTTGGGTCCAAAAAGCCCGAAAATCCAGGCCTCAGCGGGGCTGCTTCATCTGGGTGGGTTAAAAAAAAAAGGGGGGACCCCACGCCAAATTTTTTTCGAGGGAAACCCCCCAATTTTGTTAACACCAAGATATCAGACTGCTGTGGCCCGGTATTATCAGCTGGGAAGGGCCATGGATCTTGCTCCTTTAAAACCTGAAAACCAGCCTCAGCGGTCGCTTTTTCTGGGTGGAACAAAAATAGGGGGGCCCCACGCCAAAATTTTTTTTGAGGGGACCCCTATTTTTGTTTAAAAAACCCGAATGCAACGCTGTGGCCTGATTTCAGGCTGGCAAGGTCCATGGGTCTTGGCTCCTTAAAAGCCGAAAATCCGGCCTCAGGGGTCGCTTTACGGGGGTTTAACAAAAATAGGGGGGGCCCCCCCCAATTTTTTTCGAGGGGACCCCCTTTTTTTTAATCAGCCAAGATATGCAGACTCTGAGGCCGGTATTCAGGCGGGGAAGGGCCATGACTTGGCTCCTTAACACCCAAAAACCAGGCCTCAGCGGTCTGCTTTCACTGGGTGTTTAAAAAAAATGGGGGACCCCACGCCAATTTTTTTCGAGGGGACCCCTATTTTTTTTTAATCAGCCAAGTATGCAGCTGCTGTGGCCTGGATTATCAGGCGGCAAGGTCCAGGATCTTGGGCCCCTTTAAAAGCCGAAAAAACCCGGGCCCAGCGGTCTGCTTCATCGGCTGGTTTTCAAAAATGGGGACCCCACGCCATTTTTTTTTGAAGGAACCCCAAATTTTTTTTTAACAATTTTCCCCCTACGCACTGATTGGTCCCCCGGCTGACCTGAAGTAAAGGGAAAGCAACAATTAAACTTTCCAACTTAAGG
>JARQOD010003165.1:0-68144 GCA_033576555.1 Oophaga sylvatica | reverse complement strand
GGCTAAGTCCTGACCCCTCGCCGGGCTGGGTGGAACTTTTTTTAAAACCATTAATTTTACATCTCTTATAGACCGGGATCGGCAATGGAAAGGCTGATGCACTCTCTAGGATTTATCAGCAGAGACACGTCCAATTATCTCCTAAGACTATTTTTCCTACTCTAGTTTCCCTAGGAGTAATTCATAATCAAGACCTACTTAAGGACATCAAGGAAGCATACCATGCGGATTCCTTTTTGGCACACCCCCAAGGGACTAAGTCTTGTCTTTAAGAATGGTGTGTGGATTCAGGGACAACGTCTGTATATTCCTGAAACAGTCAGATTAAGAGTATTGCAACTCATTCACGATTCCAAGATAGCTGGGCATAGAGGAATTCTAAAGACCAGGAATTCTTTCTCGTTTCTTTTGGTGGCCCACTTGCAGGAAGGATGTTTTGAATTTAAATGTCACTTCATGTGAGGTCTGTGCAAGATGCAAAACACCTCGCTCCTCACCAACTGGTCTGTTACAGCCTCTTCCCACCCCGTCCCACCCGTGGGGATCCATTTCTATGGACTTAAATTGTGGAGTTACCACCTCTCAGGGAAGAACACCATTCTAGTGGTGGTTGACCGCTAACAAGGCAGCTCATTTTATCCCTTGTGTCGGCTTACCCACTGCAAAACAGACATCAGATTTGATGATTAAAGATGTGTTCGCTTACATGGAGTACCAGATGAGGTTAAATTGGGATCGAGGGTGCAATTCACTTCTAGGTTTTGGCAAAATTTCTTTTGCAGCATTGGACATTAAAGTAAACTTTCTTCTGCTTTTCATCCCAGACTAATGGACAGACCGAACGAACCAATCAAACCCTGGAGCATATCTCCGCTGCTTTATCTGCCACCTACAGGATGATTGGGGGGATCTACTTCCATTAGCTGATTTCCCGTATAACAACTCTCAGAGTGCCTCCACTAAACAGTCTCCTTTTACTCTAATCTAGGTTATCATCCTAACATTCTACCACGATTTCCCATAAAACGCCTTTACCACAGTGGGTGAAAGAATCACGTCTTACAGAAGAATATGGATCTTCTAAAGGAAAATCTGGAATCGGCTCAAGAAAGGTACAAGAAAGCAGCAGATAAATTTCGTAAACCTGCACCAGCTTTCAAGGTAGGAGACTTGGTCTGGCTGTCAACCAGAAATCTTAAGTTAAGGATTCCATCGTCTAAGTTGGGACATAAGTACATTGGACCCTATAAAATCAGTAAAATTATAAGTGCCGTTGCTTGTCGTCTTCAACTGCCCAGAACTATGAGAATCCACCCTGTCTTTCATGTATCCCTACTAAAGGCTGAGACACCCAATACGTTTCCTGGACGTTCCTCTCCTTGCCCTGACCCAGTGCTAGTCGATGGTCAGGAAGAATTTGTGGTGGAAAGGATTTTAGATTCCAGGTTGTATAGAAATCAGTTACAATATCTGATTAAATGGCAGGGCTACCCAGTGGAGGACAACTCATGGGAACCGGTCAATAACGTTAATGCGCCTCGCTTGCTCCGTCAGTTTCATCAGAGGTACCCACACAAGCCTGGTCTGAGGTCATCCGGAGGTTGTCCTTAAGGGGGAGTAATGTAAGGTTCTATGTATATATTCCTGAAACTCAGTTTGTTCGTCAGCCATTTTACTTTCTGTCTTGCTGCAGCTATCTTGCCCTCAGTCAAAATGGAGTTTCCAGCTTGCATGTTCCTGCCCTGATTCTCTCCTTTGCTTCTTAAGCAGCCACAGCTGAGCAATCAGTGCTTCAGAATCTAGCCTGCAGTGAACCTGTGACTTGACTCCTGTAAGCCTTGGACCTTGTACTCCAGCTATTCCTACTGAGGAACTCTGAAGCACTTGTGGACTCTGAACCCTGCTCTTTGAAAGACCCACGTTTGCATGGACTTACGGTAACAGAGAAGAAGATCCTGAATCTGTATTGGAGAGTGATTGCTGAGCTTGGATTACTCTGGCCTGCTGTGTCTCCTGTTTCTGTGTCTGCAAACTGTGTGACTATTTCTGCCAACTTGTATGAAGTAATACAGGACTTTTCTATATCAAACCTGTGACTCCTGTGTTTTCATCGCACCCAAGCACAAGACGCTATATGAACTGTACTACATACATTACACACGATGAGTAGAATTGACGGCATGACTCTGGATCATGATATGTTCTTGGTGACGGCCGACATCGAGTCGCTATACACGTGTATCTGACACCAAGACGGTCTTGATGCCTACCGCTTCTTTCTAAGTGGTAGCAACTGAGATGGCCCTCACTGTAAATTTATCCTGGATTTATTGCAATACATTTTGAATCATAACTTTTTTGTTTTCAGGGACCGGTTTTATTTACAGTTATGCGGCACTGCCATGGGTGCGGCCGATGTGCCTTCCTTCGCCAATCTCTTCCTCATGTACTGGGAGAGGGAGATTTTTGGGGGGAGTGCGCTCAGGCCGCAGACCATGTGCAGTGCTGGCTAAGATATATTGATGACGTTTTTATTGTGTGGCAAGGCACTGAACAGCAATTACATACCTTCATGGAAGGGTTAAATAAGAATTCTTTCAATATTAGGCTGAACTATACGTGTAGCAGGACCGAGGTACACTTCCTAGATATAAAGACTTTGGCAGATGACCACCTGCGGCTACAGACAGACATTTATCGGAAGCCCACCTCGGTCAATTCACTGCTGCACGCTCGTTCATGCCAACCGGGTGCCACAGTGAGGGCCATACCCACTGGACAATTCCTTAGACTTAGAAGAGTGTGTTCCTCTGACTCGCATTTTGAGAATCAAGCCATGGACCTTAGGGAGAGTTTCAAGATGCGTGGATACAGTAATAGGTGTGTGAAAAATAGCTATTTGAGGGCAAAGAGAAGTCAACGCACCGCTTTGCTGCATTCCCAAAATAGAATCAATCATAAAAAAGAACAGGAATTTGCCAATCTAAGATTTATATCTACCTTTAATGGGGAATGGTCCGCTATGAGAGAAAGTCTACAACTACATTGGGGGATCTTAAAATCTGAACCATCGTTAGCTGCTCTTCTACCTGAACGTCCCTTAATGACAGCTAGGCGAGGCCGAAACCTAGCGGATAAGCTTGTACAAAGTCACTATGCCCTTCTAACTAATAACTTCTTCAATACACGCGGCCCTCCACAGGGTTGTTACCCACTTGGAAACTGCGTGGCTTGTAAGAATATATTGCAGAGCACTGTCTTTACCTCGGCTGATGGAGCTCAACAATTCACCATCAGACAGCACATAACCTGTAACACAACACAGGTCATCTACTATGCTACTTGCAGCTGCCAGAAAATCTACATAGGATTGACATCACGTCAGCTCAAAACATGTGCGTGATATTCTGGCAGCTGCATCTATCTCAGATACCTCTACCCTTAAGACTATACCTAAACACTACAAATTGGCCCATCAATGTAATCTAAAATGCTTTATGGTTAGAGGAATCCAACACATGCAATGCGGCATCCGGGGTGGCGACATCAAGCGATTGTTTGCGCAAAAGGAATGCCGCTGGATTACCATTTTTGGGACAATGTCCCCAAACGGCCTAAATGAATCCCATGGATTTGCCTCCGTCCTATAAAGCATATATCCTTTTGATAGTATCATAAACATTTGATCTTCAGTTCTAGTCCTTACCCCGCTATGCATGTTTGTTTTTAACTTTTGCTGGGTTTAATCTGTGATTTGAAATTAAGCTGTATCTTTTATCATTCAAGTGATATATCCAGTAGAGTTGAGCGATACTTTCCGATATCCTAAAGTATCGGAATCGGAATGGTATCGCCGATATCACTAAAATATCGGCGATACCCGATACCGATACCGGAAGTCCCATGTAAGTCTATGGAACAAAATATCGCAACTAAAAAAAACCCATTCTTTCCTTGTAAACACTAAATATACACACATAGAATACATATATATATATATACATGTCATTGTGACATATATATATACATATATGTATAGTTTATACACTTCTACATAGTAAAATATCCTCTCATTCAATTGCCGGGTAAAGCCGGCTTCAGTGAAAAGACAGAAGCACCCGACATGAAATGACACTTGGTGTACATAGGGTTAACCATGTCTTTTCATGTCGTTTGCTATCTGATTTGCACAAACAATTAAATCAGACTATGTGTGCAAAATTTCACACCTGTAGGGGTTAATTAAAGGTGTAAATTCGTTGTAAAAAAAACGGACTTTTTTTGCTACGAATTTACACCTTTAATTAACCCCTACAGGTGTGAAATTTTGCACACATAGTCTGATTTAATTGTTTGTGCAAATTAGGCTGGAGTCACACACAACCACAAAAAATCGGTCCGTTTTAGACGGTCGACAATCGGATCAAAATAAAAACATCACACATCCTTCTGGCATCCGATTTTCCTTCAAAGATGCGATTTAATCGCATGTGTGTGTACCTTGTAACATCCGATTTTCATCCGACTTGCGAGATTTTCTCGCAGGCTTGCAAAACTGACATATAATGGATCCAAAAGAATAGTATTTAAATGCCAAAAGAAAGAATAGATATATACACATAGAGCACATATATATATATATATATATATATATATATATATGTCATTGTGACATATATATATATACATATATTTATAGTTCTTACACTTCTACATACTGTTATAGCCGCTAATTCAATTGCCGGCTTCAGTGAAATCACAGAAGCCGACATGAAATTATACATTGTTTCCACACATTTAACCATGTAATTTCATGTATTTTTATATATGTTTGAAACATACAATTACATGAGTATATGTGTGCTAAATTTCAGACATGTAGGGGTTAATTAAAGGTGTAAATTCGTTTAAAAAAAATGCGTGGGCTCCCGCTGTATTTTCTCCACCAGACAGACAAAGCAAGCGAGTGGGGGCAGATAATAATAGCCTAGGGAGGGTACATTTTTTTTGTGCCCCCCCTGGCTACTAACATCTGCCCCCAGACACCCCAGAAAGGGCAAATCTATAATTAGATTCGCCCTTTCTGGCACTTTGCCCGTCTATTCCCATTGCCCTGTAGCGGTGGCGAATGGGTTAATAAGGGGTTAAAATGACCTTGCAATTGAAAGGTCACTTTAAGCCAGGTTAATAATTGATAGCTGTCAATTAGGCAACTATCAATTATTAATCCTATTGTATGAAAGAAAAATCAAACACACACACTTTAATAAAAAATAAGTTTAATGAAATAATCACACAGTTTTTGACCATATTTTATTTTCCCGCTAAAACCATTTCCTGTAATAAAAATAAAATAAAAAAGCAAAATTATACTTACCAATCCGATGTACAGTCAGGTCCCACGGTGTAATCCATCAGAAAGGGTTAACAGGTTAAAGGTCGCAGAGAGCTAATAATGCTGTCTCAGACCTGTATTCCCCTGAATGAATAAGTTCCTCTCCCAGCGAAAGTAGAGGAATAGATTCATGAATGGAGCTTAATTGATTTCTTGCCAATTTAACTGTAGTGACCTGACCTAAAGGGAAAGTGGACACAATCAATTAAGCTTCATTCATGAAACACATCCTCTCCTGTCGCCAGGAGAGGAACTTATTCATTCATGAGCTTTGAGCTGAGCATGCAGGATTACTTGCACTGCTTGGCTCAAAGCTAGTTAACCCTTTGTGAAGGATTACAGCGTGGGACGTGACAGATCGGCGGAATAGGTAAGAATAATGTTGTTTTATTTCTTTTTCTTTATTTTAGGAGATCAATGGCTTCGCACGGATTTAGTGTAAAATAAAATATGGTCAAAAAAATGTGTTTTTATTTCATTAAAATTATTTATTCTTAAAGTGTGTGTGTTTTTTTATTTACTTCAATAGGATTAATAATTGATAGTTGTCTAATTGACAGCTATCAATCATTAACCTGCCTTAAGGTCACCTTTCAATTGCAAGGTGACAGTAAGGTGAGATTAACCCATTCGCCACCGCTACAGGGCAATGGGAATAGACGGGCAAAGTGCCAGAAAGGGCGAATCTAATTATAGATTTGCCCTTTCTGGGGTGTCTGGGGGCAGATGTTAGTAGCCAGGGGGGGCACAAAAAAATGCACCTTCCCTGGGCTATTATTATCTGCCCCCACTCGCTTTGCTTTGTCTGTCTGGTGGAGAAAATACAGCGGGAGCCCACGCATTTTTTTTCAACGAAATTACACCTTTAATTAACCCCTACATGTCTGAAATTTTGCACAAATACACTCATGTAATTGTATGTTTCAAACATATATAAAAATACATGAAATTACATGGTTAAATGTGTGGAAACAATGTATCATTTCATGTCGGCTTCTGTGATTTCACAAAACCCGGCAATTGAATTAGCGGCTATTACAGTATGTAGAAGTCTAGGAACTATAAATATATGTATATATACATGTCACAATGACATGTATATATATATGTATGTGTTCTATGTGTATATATCTATTCTTTCTAGTCTTTATTAAAGCTGTCAGTGTGATTTTACAGTATAGGCGGGGATGAATTGCCGGCTTTTCTAAAGGACACCGATGCGATTTCATCGCAAGTCACACAGTGTGGTCCGTTTGTAATCAGATTTTTCATCGCTCCCATAGACTTGCATTGGCGATTGTCGACCGACAATCGGTGACAATCGCAGCATGCTGCGATTGTACACGGACGTTTAAAACGGACCACAAAAAATCTGATACTGGGAGCTGCTCCATAGATTAACATAGGTCCGACTGCAATGCGATATTTCATCGCATTGCAGTCGTCCGATTTTGTCGCCAGTGTGACTCCGGCCTTAGATAGCAAAGGACATGAAAAGACATGGTTAACCCTATGTACACCAAGTGTCATTTCATGTCGGGTTCTGCATTTTCACAAAAGCCGGCAATTGAATTAGCGGCTATTATACTATGTAGAAGTGTATGAACTACAAATATAAATATATATATATATGTGTCACAAATTCAATGACATGTATATATATATATGAGGTGTAAAATTGCTGAAAAAAAATGCGTGGGCTCCCGCCCTATTTTCGCAACCAGACAGACAAAGCCAGTGAGTGGGGGCAGATAATAATAGCCCAGAGAGGGACCATTATTTTTGCCCCCCCCGGCTACTAACATCTGCCCCCCAGACACCCCAGGAAAGACAAATCTATAATTAGATTCGCCCTTTCTGGCACTTTGCCCGTCTATTCCCATTGCCCTGTAGCGGTGGCGAATGGGTTAATATGGGGTTAAAGCCACCTTGCTATTGAAAGGTGACCTTAAGCCAGGTTAATAATTGAGAGCTGTCAATTAGACAACTATCAATTATTAATCCTATTGCATGAAATAAAAATAAAACACACACACTTTAATTAAAAATCATTTTAATGAAATAAAGACACATGTTTTTGACCATCTTTTATTTTACTGCAAAAACCATTTCCTGTAATAAAAATAAAATAAAAAAGCAAAATTATTCTTACCTATCCCATGCACAGTCAGGTCCCACGGTGTAATCCTTCAGAAAGGGTTAATGTTTACTGCAGGGACCGCAGCTAATGCTGCAGCCTCACAGTAAACCCCAAATGATTGAGTTCCTCTCCTGCCTGACAGGAGAGTAAAGGCTGGGTGTCACATAACGATACACCAGCGATCCCGACAACGATATGCACTTGTCAGGATTGCTGGTGTATCGCTACATGATCGCTGCTGAGCTGCCAAACAGGCAGCTCAGGCAGCGATCTGGGACAGCGACACTGCGGGTAACATCGCTTAAGGGCCCGTCTCACATAGCGATATCGCTACCGAGATCGCTGCTGAGTCACTAGTTTTGTGACGCAGCAGCGAGCTCACCAGCGATATCGCTGTGTGTGACATTCAGCGACGATCAGCCCCCTGCCGGGTATCGCTGATCGTCGCAGAAATGTCAGGACCTTTTTTTGATCGCTGGTTTCCCTCTGACAGGCACGCATCGCTGCGTGTGACAGGCGGGAGACCAGCGATCCGCTGGTAACCAAGGTACACAGCGGGTTTCCAGGCACCGCGCAGCGCTTGGAAACCCGCTATGTACCTTGGATACCAGCTCCCTGCATCAGGGCGCTGGTATCCAAGGTACACAGCGGGTTTCTAGGCACAGCCCCGCGCTGGAAACCCGCTGTGTACCTTGGTTACCAGCGGATCGCTGGTCTCCCGCCTGTCACACGCAGCGATGTGTGCCTGTCAGCGGGAAACCAGCGATCAAAGGTCCTGACATTTCAGCGACGATCAGCGATACCCGGCAGGGGGGCTGATCGTCGCTGAATGTCACACACAGCGATATCGCTGGTGAGCTCGCTGCTGCGTCACAAAACTAGTGACTCAGCAGCGATCTCGGTAGCGATATCGCTATGTGAGACGGGCCCTTAAGTGGAAAGCTTAATTGATTGCTTTCCACTTTCACTTCAGGTCAGCCAGGGACACAATCAGTGACGTCAGAGGGAACTGATTAACAAAAATAGGGGTTCCCTTCAAAAAAAAAATGGCGTGGGGTCCCCCCTATTTTTGTTAACCAGCCAGATGAAGCAGACCGCTGAGGCCTGGATTTTCAGGCTGTTAAGGAGCCAAGATCCATGGACCTTGCCAGCCTGATAATACCAGGCCACAGCAGTCTGCATATCTTGGCTGATTAACAAAAATAGGGGATCCCCTCGAAAAAAATTGGCGTGGGGTCCCCCCTATTTTTGTTAACCAGCCAGATGAAGCAGACCGCTGAGGCCTGGATTTTCAGGCTGTTAAGGAGCCAAGATCCATGGACCTTGCCAGCCTGATAATACCAGGCCACAGCAGTCTGCATATCTTGGCTGATTAACAAAAATAGGGGATCCCCTCGAAAAAAATTGGCGTGGGGTCCCCCCTATTTTTGTTAACCAGCCAGATGAAGCAGACCGCTGAGGCCTGGATTTTCAGGCTGTTAAGGAGCCAAGATCCATGGACCTTGCCAGCCTGATAATACCAGGCCACAGCAGTCTGCATATCTTGGCTGATTAACAAAAATAGGGGATCCCCTCGAAAAAAATTGGCGTGGGGTCCCCCTATTTTTGTTAACCAGCCAGATGAAGCAGACTGCTGAGGCCTGGATTTTCAGGCTGTTAAGGAGCCAAGATCCATGGACCTTGCCAGCCTGATAATACCAGGCCACAGCAGTCTGCATATCTTGGCTGATTAACAAAAATAGGGGATCCCCTCGAAAAAAATTGGCGTGGGGTCCCCCCTATTTTTGTTAACCAGCCAGATGAAGCAGACCGCTGAGGCCTGGTTTTTCAGGCTGGTAAGGATCCAATATCCATGGACCTTGCAAGCCTGATAATACCAGGCCACAGCAGTCTGCTTAGCTTGGCTGGTTAACAAAAATAGGGGATCCCCTCGAAAAAAAAACGGCGTGGGGATCCCCCCTATTTTTGTTAACCAGCCAAGTAAAATGCAGACTGCTGCGGCCTGGTATTAAAAGACTGTCAAGGCCCATGGATTTTGGCCCTCAACAGCCTGATAATACCAGGCTACAGCAGCCCCACATTTGGCGCATCAAAAGATGTGCCAATTGTGGCACTTTACCCGGCTCTTCCCACTTGCCCTGTAGCGGTGGCAAGCGGGGTAATAAGGGGTTAATGTCACCGTTGATTGCACGGTGACAATAAGCCCGGTTAATAATGGAGAGGCGTCAATAAGACACCGATCCATTATTAATCCCAAAGTTATTAAATGTATAAAAAAAAGACAGCAAGAAAAAAGTCTTTTAATGAAATAAAAGAGACAACACAGTTTTCATTTTTTTTATTGTACTCTCATTCCTGCGACGCCATCGATCTCCTGTAAAAAAAGAAAAAAAACAAACCAACAGTATACCACCTGTCCGACGCAGTCCATAACGATAGTCCCACGACGATCCAGCTCTGCTACATCGCAATGACAGGCAGAGCCTGTCATTGCAACGCAGCACAGCTGATTACCTGCTTCCCCGGCGGTGACGTCATCGGACTGACTGCTTTACGGCCGCGATTACCCAGCAGTCACTGCAGTTATCGCGAGAAACTGCATGTGACCGCCGGGGAAAGAAGATGGCGGCCATGAAGCAGTGCAGGACGTGACCGCCGGAGATCTTCTGCCAGGTAAGTGCCGCTGACTCCTGACAGACCCGACCGACGGACACTGACAGTGACAGTGACAATCCCGATTCCGGTATCCGATAAGACGAAAATATCGGAACTCGGAATCGGAATTCCGATACAGCTAATATCGGCCGATACCCGATATTTGCAGTATCGGAATGCTCAACACTAATATCCAGCATTGAAATCCATCTATGTTCCTTTTGTACGAGTGGAGGTTCAATCTGCCAGTTGGAACTATGAACTACATGACAAATACTTGATCATACCTATATATCTATGGAGGACTATCCAGAAATCAAACCTCTATCAGAAATTTTGGAGATGCTTCATATACTAATATCTAATTGTCTAGCAATCAAACTTCTATGAGAATTTTTGGAGATGCTTTATATACTAATATCTAATTGTTTAATGTATTGATGTTTACGAATGTGTTCGGCTTTCACTATGCATACATAATTATTAATATTGTATTGTTATACACTTGCATTTGGGGTGTATCGACGTATGTACTCAATTGTTCACTTGTTTAATATGATTGCATATACAATGCATCGATAATATGACTAATATACCGTTTAATATTTGTTATGTACAATACAGTATGTAAATCTGCAGGTTAATATCTGAGCCAATTAATTGTGCCTTTGATAAATTTTATTAGACTGAGATGACTTAAGGGTATGCCACACTAAACAATATCGCTAACGGGATCGCTAAAAAAGTCACTATTTAGCGATCTCGTTAGCGATGTTGTTGTGTGCGGCATCTAGCGACGACGTGGCCCCTGCTGAGATCCTGCTGTGATCTCGCTCGTCGCTGACATCGTTCCGGACCCTATTTTATCGTCGGCGCCCCGCTGGTAAGTATATATCGCTGAATGTGGCACCTTTTTGTGAACAATGTGCGACCTCATTAACGATGCATTAGTCAGCGGCGGAGGCGGGACTTTGTTTTCTTTCAAAACGCCCTTCAGCTCCGATTGGTGACCACAACATCACCTCAGCTATAATAACTGCGCCCCCATCCATTGTTTCCAGAGCACGTTGTGGATGATTCCAACTGTGCTTTGTGCGTTTTTGTGAGGATAGTATCGCGTGTCGGTGTTTTGCGATCATATTTGTGGCGCAGTGGTGGGTTTTGCGATCCTGTCTGAGTCGATAGAGCACCATCCATCCCCATTTGGATTTGGATCTTCGGGATATTTGGATTTGGATTCAAGGTACATATTGTTTGTGATGTTGTGATGTTGTTTTGATAATGTTTTTTGACCTTATTTTTTTTTTTTCGTCCTCTGCTTTATTGATTTTACACCCCTGACTTTATTTTCTCTTTTTTTTGCTTTATTTATTTTACACCCCTCACCATTTTAGACATTTGTAAACTGTATAAACTGAAAAGTTTATTTTTTTTTTTTTTAGTAATTTAATTTTTATTTTATTCTTTATTTTATTCTGTTTAAACACTTTAGTAATAGTAATTAATTAGTCATTAACTTTTCTATTTTTTACCGTACAGGTTGCACATAATGAACCTCTCCACCGCGGAGCGTATGATTGTGGCAGTTGCGCTATCTATGGAGGCAGATCGACAGGAAGAGGCGCGGGTGGAAGAGAGGCGCTCCAAGCGAAAGCGTCGCATGTGGACCAGAGAATGGCTGGAGCAGAGGTCCAGATTCACCCACATGCATCTAGTGAGGGAGTTGCAGGAGAAGAATCCGCAGGATTTCCGGAATTATCTACGGATGTCGGAGGATTCATTCAAGCTCCTACTGGAAGCTGTGAGGCCACTCATTGAACGGCAGGATACCCGGATGCGTGCAGCTGTTTCAGCAGAGGAACGTTTGGCAGTAACGCTGCGATTTCTGGCAACCGGACGTTCAATGAAGGATTTGCAATATTCTGCTGCAATTTCTCGGTCGCTGCTTGGAGAACTAATTCCGGAGACATGCAACGCCATCATCCGCAGTTTACGGAGCTACATGCCTTTTCCCAAATCAGTGGCGGAATGGCAAATTATTGCCTCTGATTTTGAAAGGATTTGGCAGTTCCCAAACTGTGGTGGTGCCTTGGATGGCAAAATGTGCGGATCACGCAACCAGCCAAAAGCGGATCCTTTTTTCATAACTACAAGGGCTACTTCAGCGTGATCCTCATGGCCCTTGTTAATGCCAATTATGAATTTATTGACGTTAATGTTGGCATTAATGGAAGGGTTTCTGACGGTGGCGTTTTGGAGCACACAAGTTTTGGTGAACGGTTGTTTAATAATAAACTCAACTTGCCAACCAACATGGACACCACCGCCAACCTAAACTTTGTGTTTGTGGGTGATGAAGCCTTCCCCCTTCATGAGCATCTTGTTAAACCGTACCCACAAAAGACTTTGACAGGGGAAAGGCGGATTTTTAACTACAGACTGTCTAGGGCACGGCGCGTTGTTGAGAATGCCTTCGGCATAATGGCCAACCGCTTCAGGGTTTTCCACACTCCAATCAACATGAAGCTGGAATCCATAGACTTTGTGGTGTTGGCCTGTTGTGTGCTGCACAATTTTCTACGAAAACGCGATGCTGGTACTTACAGTCCGCCAGGATTCATGGACTCGGACAGCAATGGTGACGTGGTGCTTGGAGAATGGCGTGAGAATGATCCCGCTATTGCAGGTCTTCAACCTGTCAATCAAGGCAGGAGCAAGGACAATGCGAAGGCCGGCCGAGACAAGTACTGCCAGTACTTTAATGGGCCTGGTGCAGTGAGTTGGCAGCATCAGGTCTAGTTTGATTTTGATAATGTTTGAATTTTGCCTTTTATTAACAATGTTTATATAATAAATAAATTTTATTTTAAAAATGCACTTGTGTTTTTTTTTCAATTATTTTACCAATCTGAGCATTCTCAAACAGCTATACAGACATTTCATACAGATCTGCAAAGCCATTGTGATTGCATGGTGATTATAGCCCCAGCATACAGATATGCGACGAGATTGTGATCGCAATCTGAGCATTCTCAAACAGCTCTGCAAAGCCATTGTGATTTGCATGGTGATTATAGCCCCAGCAGACAGATATGCGACGAGATTGTGATCGCAATCTGAGCATTCTCAAACAGCTATACAGACATTGCATACAGATCTGCAAAGCCATTGTGATTGCATGGTGATTATAGCCCCAGCATACAGATATGCGACGAGATTGTGATCGCAATCTGAGCATTCTCAAACAGCTCTGCAAAGCCATTGTGATTTGCATGGTGATTATAGCCCCAGCAGACAGATATGCGACGAGATTGTGATCGCAATCTGAGCATTCTCAAACAGCTATACAGACATTGCATACAGATCTGCAAAGCCATTGTGATTGCATGGTGATTATAGCCCCAGCATACAGAAATGCGACGACATTGTGATCGCCTAGTTTAAACCCGTTGTCTTGCGATCGCAATATCATCTCATATCTGCTTGCTGGTTTACATGGCTGCTGCGGTCATTTTTCGTTAGCAATACCGTTTTGCGACGTGAATTTAGCCGCACGTAACGTGCGCCGTAAAGTGCGCACGCTGTGACGTCATGACGCTGGCGTCGCCCAATGCGGTATTATCATGGCAGCGAGACAGCGCTCAGTTAAATGGGAGGATGGAGAGGTCCGTTATCTAATAAAGAGAACGGACCAGTGGGATTATTTCTGCAGGGTACCTGTGGCGCATCCAAGGCGTCACAAAAGGGTATGCCTGCAGAGAATCCGGCGGGGCCTGGAGAGGCGCTTCAATGTGCGGCGGACCCTGAGACAAATCCGCAAGAAGCTGGCGGACCTGCGATACCGCTCACGCGATAGGGTCGCCAGCATCCGGGCCCAGCTACGCAGGCCTCTGAGTGAGTATTGATGAGGGTATCTGGAGAGGTTATGTTTTATGGGTTAGGCTACTTTCACACTTGCGTTTTTTTGCGCTGCATTTCGATCGCACATGAAGCGCATTAAAAAAATGCATGCAAACGCTTGTAATAGCTGCGATATTTTGTCGCATCAGCATACGCATTTAAAAAAAAAAATCTTCGATTTCATTTGTTTTTTGTAGCCGTTTGCGGTTTTTTGGCGCATGCGTTGTCTATGTGTCACATTTCTATCATCTCTGTCTCCATCATCTCTGTCTCCATCATCTCTGGCTCTATCATCTCTGTCTCAATCATCTCTGTCTATTTTGACCGTGAAAAAAAAAAAGGCAACATGTAGCGTCTGGGCGCACACCGGGAAAATGCGCAGCGCACGACAAACGCACATGAACGCAGCAGTATATGGGGCCATTATTCAGTATGCAGCAGTATATGGGGCCATTATTCAGTATGGAGCATTATGTGGAGCTATTATACAGTATGCAGCAGTATATGGGGCCATTATTCAGTAGTTTTTTTCTTTCCCATCTTTCTCTCTCTGTTCTTTCTTTCTTGGGAGTACCGGCAGTGATAATAGGGATTCTGAATTGTATATTTCATTTACAGCACCACCTTCACCATCACCAGCACCACCTGCTCCACCGTCCCCAGCTACCCCTCCACCACCATCCTCACCTTCCCCGGCTACGCCTCCACCACCATCCTCACCTTCCCCGGCTACCCCTCCACCACCATCCTCACCTTACCTCTCAACCCCTTCACCTGGAGCAACCCCCCCTCGTGACTCGGTGGGTTCCAGCCCTTCCCCAGACGTTGTCTTCTCTCCTGCATCATCCCGTGACACGGATGCAGGCTCCCCATCAGATAATTAACGCACATTATATAAGCTTCAGACAAGTTTGAGAACTTAGTAAGGTCTTATGTGTAATGGCTGTTGTGATATAATTTTTTTTTTCTTTTTTTCCCTAGCCGGCGGAGCAACAGGATCAGGGTGGGCAGTAAGCGGGTCCTCTGAGGAAAGCCGTAAGTGTTAACAAACATAACATGTACATGTAGATGTTGCTACAGAATTCCCTGGTTAACTGTTACCTTTACCTCCACAGAAATCCCCACTGCCCAGGACCTGTTCCTGTCCCACCGCCGGCTGATGGCGACAATGCACACCGCAGTGGCGGCCATGAGCAGCGCTGTGTCTGCAATGAATTCAGCTGCCACAGCCATGAATTCAGCCGTGGCAGGCATGGATTCAGCTGTGGCAGGCATGAATTCAGCAGTCATAGCGCTGCAAACTGCCATGGGAGCTCTGCATCACCACGGGATGATGCTGGAGAGACAATTTCTGGAGTCCGGGGCCCTCAGTAATTTTTTTTTTGTTGTAAATAATTTGTTATAATGTAAATATTTTGTTCATAATTTTTTATTTTAATATGTAAATTTTTTGTTTTTATTTAAATTTTATTTATTTTTACAAAAAATATATATGACAAAAATATATATTTAATATTTTACGTTAATCAACGCAGGTGTGGTGTATTATTTTTTAGTATAAGGTTTTAGCGCTAGTGTGACCAGGGGCCTTTATAAGAAATGTTAATTTTTGAAATTTTTTTTAATTTCATTTTTTCCCTATGATGGAACACCTATGATAGCTGGTAGTAGTACCATGACCCCGTGTGTGACAAGTAGATGTAATAAAAATACAACATTTTAATAGTTGACATCACATAAGAATAAAAGACCACAATTCATTAGATAAATAAGATTTTTATTAAGAAAGGTAACAATGTAAAAAAAATATAGACAACAAAAAAAATTTTGAAAAACATTTTAAAAACTACAACTCCTGGTAAGAGGGATCGTTGCCATTACCACGCTGCCTCTGCGGTGTATAAAAATAAGGGGGAGCACCAGCATTTGGGTTTGGCACAGGATGCTGCCTCTGCGGTGTATTACAATAAGGGGGAGCACCAACGTTTGGAGCACCAACGTTTGGGTTTGGCACAGGATTGTGCGGCCACGAGTAGTCCGGGTACTGCGGTCTTGGCATGACAACATATCTGTTATCCAGGTTTCCAAAAGAGGCTTGAGTCAGTACCTCAAACATGAGTCTCTCTGCATGTAGCCGCTGAACAGGATCCAGAGTAGGGAGCCTCTCATTTGCGAAGTATGCAAACCCTGTTATTTTAGGTTCTTTTTCTGCTGTTAGCACTTTTTTTGCAATTTCCACCAATTCAGGAGTAGCCGAGGTGGTGGGAGCCTTCCTTTTCCTTCCTGAAGGTGAAAGCCGGCGCCGCACAGATGAGGATGGTGTCTCTTCTTCATCTTCGATCAACGGCATGCTGTCTTGTTCAGTTGCAGGTGTGGAGACGGACTCTTCTGTTTCCTGCATGAACAAAAAACAAATGGTAAATCACAAAGACAAAGAAATTAATCTTCACACAGCAAAAATGTGAAAACGACACTTGTAAAGACAAATCGATGTGAATACTTTTCCGTCCAATTATGACAAGAGCATTCTTAAGGTGATACCTTTATAATGTAATTATTCCAAATGTAATCTTGCCTGAAGAAGGAGCCTGTGCGCTCTGAAAGCTAGCGAACATATAATTTTCTGGTTAGCCAATAAAGGTATCACCTTAAGAATGCTCTTGTCATAATTGGACGGAAAAGTATTCACATCGATTTTTCTGGCTAACACGGTACCACAATATAATTTATTATTGTACACCTTGTAAAGACAAAGCAATTTACTACACCCATATACAGCAAAAATGTGAAAATGACACTTGTAAATGGATAGGCCTCAACCGTTGAGCTACATAAATTATCAGTACATGAAGGGATATATTCTGCCATTTTATCTACATTTCACAATTATATATTTTAAATTTAAGCCCACTTTGGCATGTACATTAAAATGTGTTGTAATACAAAGGTACTTACATGTATGACAGGAGAGTCCGGCTGGATCACTGGGTCTAGATCCGACATGGATGTCCCTTCTCTGGGTACTTCTTGGTCCCTTGTGAACTCGAACAGATCAAAGTACCACAGTTGGGGGACATAAACATCATCGGCCCCCGCTCCAGATTTGGTGGAATTTATAACTTTATTGAGCTCTTTTTTATACACTGTGCGGAGGGCCTGTATGCGTTTTTTGACCGATGACACATCCGCAGGTACATCGGGGTAACGGCTCTTGCACATCTCCACCAGTTTTTGGTATGCGTCATTCTTTTTAAGCCTGTTACAGTAATCTGGTGATTTTATTCTCCATAGGCACGGCATGGAGCGGTAGAGCTCGATAAATTCCCGCAAAAAATCTTGTTTATCAGCCATCTGTAATAAAAAATATTATTATGTGAGAACGCCAGAATGGTTAAATAAAATAAAATGTTTATAGCCTACAACATAGAACACAGCAGGGATCACAAAATGGTGGTTGGTGTGTTTGGTGGCCAGAACAAAACAAACAAACAAACAATGGCAAAAAAAAAAAAAATTGATGAACGACAATGGTTTACAAAAGCAGAGATCTAAACATGGATCTGTAAAATTAAAGTTAAAATAAAAATGAAATGTGACAAAAATAATACCTACCTTACACAATTTGTGATTCTGAAGAAAAAAGAAAACAGGGAAAATAGCGTCACAAACTGGATCACGCCAGAGAATGGATCGCAGAGGATATAACGTCAGAGACTGGATCGCAGAAAAACAACGTCGTAGACCGGAACACAGCAACAGCAATAGTGGCACAAATGGATCGCAGTAACTACAAAGGCTAGCAGGACACACTGGAACGATGCTGGAGATTTGAAAGAACCGCTTCTGCTCGAGAGCAATGGAGAGGAGTGCAGATACGTGGTCTTTTATGACGCGGTCATCCAATCACAAAGCGGGAGAGCTGTGATAAATATTTATGAGGTAAATAGTGACCACCAATCTGTGATGAGGGGCGTGCAAAAGGTTGCGCTCAGTCACGCCTATCAAGGTCGTGATCTTTCACAGTATATGCAAGTGTGGCACGTCCCAACGACCGCCAAAGTCGTTAAAAAGATCGCTACTGCTGATGCGTCGTTAATTAAATCGTCCAGTTTGGCAGCTACTAGCGACATTAAAACGATCACAACCAACGATCTCATTAGTATGCGTCGTTATCGTGATCGTTAGCGATCTTGTTTAGTGTGGCAGTACCTTTAGTCCTGCCAGTGAATTGCATTAGATTGACCTTAGTTCTGCCAATGAATTGCATTCCACTGATCGATGTGTTAATTGTTAATGGTTGTTTGACCACAGTAATGATTTAGCCTTGCCAGCCATCTGAGCCTTGCTGTACGCCTGCGTGGCTCGCCCTGACCTCCCTCCCACCTGCGCTCTCAGTGTCGGCGTCGTCGGGTTGCGTGGAGACCGCTAGGCGCCAGCCTCTTCGCGTGACTCGGGTCACCTGACCATGATGACGCCGGTGGGTGGGGTGGCTTCGGACGGGGTGTGCATGCGCGATGTTTTCACAAATTATGGCTGTGTTAATAGGTGACTGATAGGGCTGCTTATAAAAAGGGACACCGGATTCCCTGACCATACCCCCTGAAGAAGGTGTACCAAAACGTACGTCGGGGATTCAGTCTCCTGTGTCCGCTGTTTCAAGGCTCTAATGGGTAATTATAAATGTGGTGACTTTTGATGACTTTTTTGGCTACATGTGATTTTGTGGCTCCTTGATTTATTTGGTCCTGCAGCTAGGGCTTGGATAAGCATGTTTTGCCTTCACTGTGATTTATTTAACCTAGCTGTGTGTGCATATGAAATCACAATTGAGATCTTGCACCTCAGCATTTACTCTCAGTGATTATTTGGCTCCTATGAGCGCACATGCTCCTCCTATTGCTCCTAGTTGCATAAACTTTCACATAAGCCACACATGTTAGCATTTACTGTGTGACCCACAACTTTTACATTTTGATGCCTCTATGGGGATACAGGATATCCACGCTACTGTTATTTGGATATAAGGTCATTTGAGGACCCTTTTGTATATTTATTCATATGGTGTCTGTTCACTTTATTGCGTTTTGTGATTTGTACTATTTTTGATACTGACTTTTGATAAATCATTTTTAATCATGAATTCAATAAAAAAGACAATTTTTATTATTAGCATTGACTCAGTTTCTCTGTTTTTCTATCTGAAATTTATGAGTCGCAGCTGACATTCAAGTATTTTTGGTGTAATTTTTTACCACCGTTATTTCTATGTATTATGATTTGGAGGTATATTTTGTTATACAGTACAGACCAAAAGTTTGGACACACCTTCTCATTCAACGATTTTTCTGTATTTTCACGACTATGAAAATTGTAGAATCACACTGAAGGCATCAAATCTATGAATTAACACATGTGGAATTATACATTACACTTTACAAAAAAGTGTGAAACAACTGAAAATATGTCTTATATTCTAGGTTCTTCAAAGTAGCCTCCTTTTGCTTTGATTACTGCTTTGCATGCAGAAAAGGTGAACGGATGGACTCTACATGCCTGGTTCCCACCGTGAAGCATGGAGGAGGTGGTGTGATGATGTGGGGGTGCTTTGCTGGTGACACTGTTGGGGATTTATTCAAAATTGAAGGCATACTGAACCAGCATGGCTACCACAGCATCTTGCAGCAGCATGCTATTCAATCCGGTTTCCGTTTAGTTGGACCATCATTTATTTTTCAACAGTACAATGACCCCAAACACACCTCCAGGCTGTGTAAGAGCTATTTGACCATGAAGGAGAGTGATGGGGTGCTACGCCAGATGACCTGGCCTCCACAGTCACCAGACCTGAACCCAATCGAGATGGTTTGGGGTGAGCTGCACCGCTCACCGCTTCTATTTTGAATAAATTCCCAACAGTGTCACCAGCAAAGCACCCCCACACCATCACACCACCTCCTCCATGCTTCCCGGTGGGAACGAGGCATGTAGAGTCCATCTGTTCACCTTTTCTGCATGCAAAGCAGTAATCAAAGCAAAAGGTGGCTACTTTGAAGAACCTAGAATATAAAACATATTTTCAGCTGTTTCACACTTTTTTGTAAAGTGTAATGTATAATTCCACATGTGTTAATTCATAGTTTTGATGCCTTCAGTGTGATTCTACAATTTTAATAGTCATGAAAATACAGAAAAAATCTTTGAATGAGAAGGTGTGTCCAAACTTTTGGTCTGTACTGTATATAAAGCATGATGTTAATGTTCTTGTGCCATTCTTTATAAAGGAAAAGTCAGAGCTATTTTGCACAACTCTAATAAGGGTAATACATATTTTTTATGATATTAAGTTGGATCATTATGAATGATACTTTGATTGAAAGCTTGTTTTAACATGTCAAAAGTTAAAAGGGCAATATCGGCTTATGTTTAACACTGAAATAGAATGACAACAATCATGTTTCTGTGTCAGTTCTCTTGGGAACACTTGACACCATAAACTTTCTATGCTGTCAAAGACAGAGATGTAAGAAAGATTATTATTTAATGACATTGTAAAAATGTTTTGATTATACTTTCTACAAATTTGTTCCATCTTAGTTTGAAATTTATAGTAGTTTCCTTATCACATAGAACTCTACAGGGAAAGTGACATTATACAGATGCAGTTAAAATTCATTTGGTAAAACAGTTCTCCAATTGATAAATATTGTGAATAGAAAGAACAACAAAGTATTAATGTCCAATGGATTTAATTATTAGATTATTTATAACACACTTACTAAAATATGTCTATTGTAAACATATGCAGATCAACTATGTGATACATTGTCATAATCAAAGGGGTCTAAAATTTAAAAATTTGTTCTTTATATTGTCATAATCAAAGGGGTCTAAAATTTTAAAATTTGTTTTTTATATTAATATTAAGTCAATCTGCCAAAATTCAAATTCAGCACTTAGATTTAGTGGATTTAAATCAACTGTACATTATTATTCACTGAGGACATTCCAGACTCCAAAGCATAGTAAACATATATTGAAAAAAATTATAAGCACTTGGCTCTCTAATGTAGTGTCAAATTGTCCAATTCAAATCAATTTCTCATGTCCAGTCATTACTTGGCTGTCTGTGGTGTCTTCCAGCACTCAGCATTTTCAGCATTTTTTAGGCTGTGCCATTCTCCTGCACTAACTAGACCACAAAAGTTTGGTGTAACATGACTAATTAAGGTCTTGTTAGCACCAGTGATGCCAAAGATGCCAAGTACCTAAAGCAGATGGCCCAATTAAGACTGCATCTAAAACTAGACTACAAAACACAGCTGAGGATCAGGTAAAAACTACAAAAAATAGTAAATTTTATTAAAGTATAAAAAGACAAAAATAGCGACAGAACACATTAAAATGAACAAAGTAGATGGGTAAAAGAGAAAAGAGGGGGGCACAATGACCAAATACCAAAAGAAAAACTGTCAGCTGGACCGCACAGAGATGTGTATAGGATAGTAAGATAATCATCCAAGCAAAACACAGTGGCCTGCTTTGATAAATGTAATAAGGCAAAAAATTCCAGTGAAACAGACAAATGTATCTAAATGGAGTTGTAAATAGATGTGCATTGAAATAATAATACAATAGTACAAAGATATAGCAGAAAATAACTCCATTATGATCATAATATTTGAGGGAAGAATGAAGCAGGGATTTCCCCCCATAGAACATCCACCAAGGTATGAGAAAAAGTAGTAAGGTAACGTGGATGTCAATGAGGAAAAGTGATGCCACAAATGCACATCAGATAATCAAAGTGCCAAGGTTCAAGAGAATGGATATAATCAAATAAAAAGTTTCAAAGCATACCCATTGCTGTAGTCAAAAGAGTGCGCAGGCCAGCTGTCCCCGACATACGTTTCACAAACAAGTTGCTTTCTCAGGGAGAAACGTACGTCGGGGACTCAGGTCCTCCTTTTGCTTAATTACTTATTCGAGTCTGCTCTACAGCTTATTTGTTTTGGGTCTTATTTGCATACAATTGCACTATGACTAATCATGCTCATTTGGAGAGTTCTTTTTGTGAGAATCAGGTAAGTATTAATTTACTTTTACATTTTTTAGTCCCAGCCACCACTTTGCTGGTTTCATGAGAAGCAAATCACAAAACATTTGGTTTCTGTCAAAGTGATTTATTCAACTCTTCCTTATATGCAACTCAGTAAGTTCATACTAATCTACCTTGCATTTTTAAAGGAGACCAGCAAAAACATATTAACCACACATAGGTCTCGATTTACTAAAGTGTTTTTGCCAGATTTTTGGAGGAAAATATTTGTAAAAGTTGGCACAAAATGTTGTGAGGTTTGCCATTTTTGCACGAATTTATGCCAGATCCCCCATCCGGGGAATGAATGGGACGTGTCGAGGCAAAGCCAGTCTGCAAATTCTTTAAACGTTATACTACTTATTTGGCCAGCATTCAAAAAGTACTAAGTTTTGTACACACTGCTAGGCAGTCTAATAAAAGGGACATGAGTGTTTTAGTTTTTAAATGTAATTACCAATGTATTGCAACACAATATCTGAACAGTTTAGTAATTGCTATCTGCAATAAGTTACAACCCACAAAATGACTAAAAAGGTCAACTAAGTTTTCTTTTGAAATGATCATTTAAAAGGCTATTCTAAAGTTGTCTCTTGAGCAGCTAGGCAGTCTTCTTATTTCCTGGTATGGTCGGTTATCCTACTTGAGTGAGAGTTCTGATGAGTAGTAGAGCTGTAGCATTAGTAGAACTATAAAGCTCAGTAAAAGTTATTCTGTGACATATTTAACTATGAGTGATTTGTTCTGAAGTGCAAACTGTTATTATTGTATCTACATATAACAGGGCATTTGAACAAACATACATCTCAGGACAGTGAGAGAAAACTTTGATTAGGAGACCTGCTTTTGGAAAACCAGATGCTGTGAGATTGTGATTTTGCAAGATTTATAACAGCAGCTTGAGAGGTCTAAAGCGGAAGGTGAACAGATAACTGTTTTACAGAAATCAATGGGCTGGAGAGAGGTGGCTGGTATGTTAGAAATTAACTTTTCTCTTGAAACATAGCTTATGTGCACACTTTGCTAAGGTTTATTCAGGTACTAGTGGTCAAGCACCATGAAAAACAGCTGTACTATGAAAGTTAAAAAGGAAAAAGACTTGTTCTGGGACAACCATCCAGGTAAAAATAGCAATTTTAATTAAAAAAGTTTAAAAGAGGTGGCACGGTGGCTCAGTGGTTAGCACTGCAGCCTTGCAGCGCTGGGGTCCTGGGTTCAAAACCCACCAAGAACAATATCTGCCAGTAGTTTGTATGTTCTCCCCGTGTTTGCATGGGTTTCTTCCTGGTACTCCGGTTTCCTCCCACATTCCAAAGACATACTGATAGGGAATTTAGATTGTGAGCTCCAATGGGGACAGTGATGATAATGTCTGTAAAGCACTGTGGAATTAATGGCACTATATAAATGAGTAAAATAAATAAAGAAATAAAAGAGCTTAAATGAAACCTGATGCATTTTTCTGGTGCAATAGTAGCGCCGTTTGTCATAGGATATTGAACAGGAAATAAAAACTAGTTGTAGTGAAATATGTATATATGGATTTATGCCTAGCAGCAATTAACATCTTGTTAGGGTCTGCAGAACGCACCAAATATATGATGCAGAGAGGTGCGTTCACAGCCCGGGGTCCACTGTTCAGGCGGAGCCTGCTGCTAGTAAAATGGCGCAAGAAGCGAACTCTGTTATCCCGCAGAGTCGCCAAAATATACGCCGTAACGCGCTGTGGCAATATGTGCGAACTCTGTTATTCCACAGAGCCCCTAGAAGGAGTGCCGCAGCGCTCTATGACGATGTGTGCGAACTCACTTAACACCACTGAGTCGCAAAATAAACACGCTAGGGCGCTGTCTAGCATTGAAAGCGAACCCTGTTACGTCACAGAGCCGCAGAGACAAACTTCTGTGTCCTGTCAGGCACCCAGGTACACAGTTGACTGCTAAGTGAACATAGAACGTGATCATGCGCTAATGTCCTCGCGGGAGTCACCCGCAATCTATGGCATATGAACGCCAGGCCCTGAATACGGCAATCAAACGCCTCACCGGTTATGCCGGTAATCTAGGGCATCTAGGACACCGACCCTGACCAGCTAGCATACCAAGCTCCTCACCGATTAAGTCGGTATTGTAATGGCGTATTTAAGCTGCCCTAACCACACACACGCATGACCACACTGGCGCAAAGCATGTAACAGTTGATATTAGCGCATGGCGGCCCAGCCATGCCACCCTTTTATAGTAACAGCTACAGGACCTGCCAGAAACAAGGACCAATGAGAAACTGTTCCAAAACACATGCAGTTTCAGGACCTTCCTGGCGGACCAATAGGAGCTGCTGCAGTACCTGAACATGTGACCCCTGATCTCCAATGAGAGATCTTACCCTGGGCATGCTCAGAAGGGGAAACGCAGGACTTTGTCCCAAAGACGTCTGCTTCAGCACTGGCTATAATAGCAGATCCAGGAGAGGCAGCAGCAAGTCTCTGCACAGTATTGGAATGGGCAAGACACTGGGACCAATGTCTCTGCTGAGCAGGCTCCACTGCGGCCGGAGATGAATAGGGGACCACAGCGGGACTGGTTCGAGACTCCCCTTGTGCAGCGGGAACTCGAACCCTAACACATCTGTCCTTAGATGGCAAGTCTTCACAAAGTTCACAGCATATGTTCTCCTGAAAAGACAGTCTCCTGTCTCCAATCCCACCAGAGGGCTTTACTGAGAACCACAAAGTGGAAACATTTCACACTTTCCAGCTCTTTTGAACAGAGATGCCAATTACAGCCTGACACTGCCCATCTATGAGAAAGATTACACAAAGAGTTTCACAAACCAGCAATTAGAATATTAACATGAGAGGCTGGTCTAGCAATCTGATCCCTGGGCTAAGTCTATAAATTAGGCCTACACACAAAGAAAGATGTTCACATGTGAGGGCAGCATGGAAAGCTTATGTGCTCCATTTCATATTCCCCCCTCCTTCAGGGACAGAATACAAGACAGCAAAGTTCAATATTTCTGTAAGTTTTCTCCTTTTATTTTATCACTGTTTTTGCATATTTGTATGTCACTTTTTATTTCCATTTTTATATATTTTTTATTGTAAGCACTGTACATTTTATATTAAAGCTTAAAACTTTAATAAGTTGAACCTTGTATGCTCTTAAGAATCCATAGCCTTATAGTGTGTGTGATCCTGGTGATTGGCACATAGTAGTAATATTTCCTGGACTCATCGCCTGTGTTTTCCGTGAGTGGTGGCAGCGTGTATGAGCGGGGTGTGTGCTCTGTGTCGGGTTTGATTTATGCTTCCACTGCAGCATAGGACAGAGGTTGAATGCTGGACTGAGTGAGAGGAGATAGATTAACCCTTGGAGGTGCAACCCCAAGTCACGTGCTGAGAAGCGGTATGTGACAACTGGTTGCAGCAGTGGGATATACGAATATATCCTCCCTTGTAATTCCTGACACTAGTATATAAAGGAAAATAATTTGATCACAAACAAGTGTTGTTTACTGCATTTGAGTGAACACTGACAACACGATGGTAAAAACTGTAATTCCTAAAGTTACTAAATATAGAACAGGTCATTCCTCAAATTCATCCCCTTTGGGATATTTTGTGTCTAAGCATAAGATCCAATATTCTTCCCTTATATTGAGGTGTCTCTGCATTTACCCCACATTTGAGGCAAAATACTTTTTCAAGTTAAAAAAATGCAAAATTTGTAATGTCTCCTTTGTGAACAGAGACAAAATGTTTTGTTGCACCTGAATAAGTGCTGTTCATGTTGTTAATATTTGTGATATGTTTTTAAATTATGTTTTTGAGCTTTCTAGATGTGTACCCAATATATTTTAAATGACAAGTTTGGCATATTATGCAATAGATCATATATTTTGTGTCAAAATTTATAAAAGATGTGATGGTGTATTGCAGAGTGGGTGAAATGTAAAATGAGCATGTTCTATCAAGTGCAAATGAACACATTACATCTGCTGCCTGCACATTTATGAAAACCTTTTACAGTTAGCCTTCTGGATATAGGGTTAGGTAGTTTCAGAAAATTTGGAGAAAACATATTGCCAAATCTTAGCCCTCTTCTGGCGATACATCTACAACTGTCATTAAATGATCTTGCGTAACGTGTGGACATGATTTGTTACAGGTAGATATTTGAGAATAATTCTTTTTATTTTATTGAATTGTGGACTATAAGTAGTGGAGAATATGACAGAGAATCGCATGTGGTTGCTGAGAAGGGAATTTCTGTATAATAGCTGGGCTCTCAATTTTTTGGCATTGTTGTTGTTGTTAGGGCTGGCGGAACGCACAAAATAAATATAAATAATAAGTGCGTTCGCAGCCGGGGTCCACCGTGCAGGCAGAGCCTGCTGCTAGTAGGATGGCGGTATGGCGAACTCTGTTACTTCACAGAGTCGCAACTATAGACACTGTGGCCCTATATGGCGGTATAAGCGAACTCTGTTACACCACACAGTCGCTAAGGTAGAGACACAGAAATATGGACTGTGTCCTGTTAACTCCACAAGTATGCACAGACAACTGCTATGCGGACAGCAGTCCGTAGTAACGCAATCAGCAACGCAATCAGACAGTCTCCTCACCGGAGAAGCCGGTATTTAGGGGCTTATTTCAGCCGAGCCCTAAACACGTGCATACAATCTCCTCACCGAAGGTGCCTGTATTCTAGGGGCTTATTTCAGCCGAGCCCTAACACATGCGTGCAAGATCACCCTGGCGCAAAGCACATAATGTGATTGATACTAGCGCATGGCGGCACGACCATGCCACCCTTTTATGTAGCAACTACAGGACCTGCCAGATAAGGACCAATAGGAAACTGCTCCAGAACACAAGTGGTTTCAGGACCTTCCTGGCGGACCAATAGGAGCTGCTGCAGTACCTGAGCATGTGACCCCTGATCTCCAATGAGAGATCTTTCTCTGGGCATGCTCAGAAGGGGAAAGCAAGGACTTTTTCCTAAAGACGTGTGCTCGCCGCTAACCAGTACTGGCTACAATAGCAGAGCCTGGAGAAGCAGCAGTAATCTTCTGCACAATGTTAGACTGGGTGAGACACTGGGACCGATGTCTAAGCTGAGCAGAGTCCACTGCGGCCGGAGATGTATGGGAGACCACAGCAGGGACGGCTCGAGATTCCCCTTGTGCAGAAGCGGGAACTCGACCCCTAACAGTTGTATGCAAGTTTAGCATTAAGGCTATTATAGCCTCGACTAATTACCCTTTCTTTAATGACTTCACTTTCTTGGGTGAAAGCACTATTTGTAGAACATATACTGTTAGGGGCTGCAGAACGCACTAAATTAATATAAATAATAGGTGCGTTCGCAGCCCGGGGTCCACCGTACTGGCAGAGTCTGCTGCTAGTAAGATGGCGGTATAAGCTAACTCTGTTACTCCACAGAGTCGCTGACTTAAATGCTGTGGCACTATATGGCGATATGAGCGAACTCTGTTACTCCACAGAGTCGCTAAGGTAGAGAGTGTGTCCTGTTAACCCCACAGGAGTACACAAATAACTGCAGAGTGGATAGCAGTCCGTGGTCATGCAGACAGCAACACAAACAACCAACTCCTCACCGGAGTAGCCGGTATTCTAGAGGCTATTTCAGCCAAGTCCTGAACATGTGCATACAAAACTCCTCACCGGAGGTGCCGGTATTCTAGGGGCTTATTTCAGCCGAGCCCTAACCGCATGCGTACATGACCACACTGGCGCAAAGCACATAACAGAATTGATACTAGCGCATGGCCGTGCGGTCAAGCGCATGTTTTATAGTAGCAGCTACAGGACCTTCCAGAAAAGGACCAATGAGAAACTGTTCCAGAACACAAGCAGTTTCAGGACCTTCCTGGCGGACCAATGGGAGTCGCTGCTGTAACCGAGCTTGTGACCCCTGATCTCCAATGGGAGATCTTGCCCTGGGCATGCTCAGATGGAGAAAGCGAGGACTTTGTCCCAGGACTGCCTGCTCTAGCACTGGTTATAATAGAGGAACCAGGAGAGGCAGCAACAAGCCTCTGCACAGTATTAGGCCGAGCAAGACGCTGGGACCGACGTCTCCGCTGAGCTGGCGCCACTGCAGCCGGAGATGGATGGGGGACCGCAGCAGTACTGGTTCGAGATTCCCCTTGTGCAGCAGCGGGAACTCGATCCCTAACAACATATTTCATAAATTGTGACACAAAGTATGTGATCTATTGCATAATAAGCCAAACTTGTCATTTAAGATACAGTTAGGTCCATGTATATTTGGACAGAGACAACATTTATCTAATTTTGGTTCTAGACATTACCACAATGAATTTTAAACAAAACAATTCAGATGCAGCTGAAGTTCAGACTTCCAGCTTTCATTTGAGGGTATCCACATTAAAATTGGATGAAGGGTTTAGGAGTTTCAGCTCCTTAACATGAGCCACCCTGTTTTTAAAGGGACCAAAAGTAATTGGACAATTGACTTCAAGGCTATTTCATGGACAGGTGTGGGCAATCCCTTCGTTATGTCATTCTCAATTAAGCAGATAAAAGGGCTGGAGTTGATTTGAGGTGTGGTGTTTGCATTTGGAAGGTTTTGCTGTGAAGGAAACATGCGGTCAAAGGAACTCTCCATGCAGGTGAAACAAGCCATCCTTAAGCTGCCAAAACAGAAAAAAACCCATTCGAGAAGTTGCTACAACATTAGGAGTGGCAAAATCTACAGTTTGGTACATCCTGAGAAAGAAAGAAAAGCACTGGTGAACTCATCAATGCAAAATGACCTGGGCGCCCATGGAAGACAACAGTGGTGGATGATCATAGAATACTCTCCATGGTGAAGAGAAACCCCTTCACAATAGCCAACCAAGTGATCAACACTCTCCAGGAGGTAGGCGTATCAATATCCAAATCTACCATAAAGAGAAGACTGCATGAAAGTAAATACAGAGGGTTCACTGCACGGTGCCAGCCACTCATAAGCATCAAGAATAAAAAGGCTAGGCTGGACTTTGCTAAAAAAACATCTAAATAGCCAGCACAGTTCTGGAAGAACATTCTTTGGACAGATGAAACCAAGATCAACCTCTACCAGAATGATGGAAAGAGAAAAGTATGGCAATGGAGTGGTACAGCTCATGATCCAAAGCATACCACATCATCTGTAAAACACGGAGGAGGCAGTGTGATGGCTTGGGCATGCATGGCTGCCAGTGGCACTGGGTCATTAGTGTTTATTGATGATGTGACACAGGACAGAAGCAGCCGAATTAATTCTGAGGTATTCAGAGCCATACTGTGTGCTCAGATCCAGCCAAATGCAGCCAAACTGATTGGTCGTCGTTTCATACTACAGATGAAATGACCCAAAACATAAAGCCAAAGCAACCCAGGAGTTTATTAAAGCAAAAAAGTGGAATATTCTTGAATGGCCAAGTCAGTCACCTGATCTCAACCCAATTGAGCATGCATTTCACTTGTTAAAGACTAAACTTCAGACAGAAAGGTCCACAAGCAGCAACTGAAAACCACCACAGTGAAGGCCTGGCAGAGCATCAAAAAGGAGGAAACACAGCGTCTGGTGATGTCCATGAGTTAAAGACTTCAGGCAGTCATTGCCAACAAAGGGTTTTCAACCAAGTACTAGAAATGATCATTTTATTTACAATTATTAAATCTGTTCAATTACTTTTGGTCCCTTTAAAAACAGGGTGGCTCATGTTAAGGAGCTGAAACTCCTAAACCCTTCATCCAATTTTAATGTGGATACCCTCAAATGAAAGCTGAAAGTCTGAACTTCAACTGCATCTGAATTGTTTTGTTTAAAATTCATTGTGGTAATGTCTAGAACCAAAATTAGATAAATGTTGTCTCTGTCCAAATATACATGGACCTAACTGTATATTGGGTGCACAACTAGAAAGTTCAAAAAGAGAATTGCAGAGCATGTCACAAATATTAGCAACATGATAGCAACATGATCAGCAGATATTTAGCTCAAACTAAACATTTTGTCTCCATTTACAAAGGAGACCTTACACATTTTGCGTTTTTTGAACTTGAAAAAGTATTTTACCCCAAATGTGGGGGTAACATTGGGGGGTAAAGAAAGATCTTTGAACAAATTATTAAAGAACATGTATGTAAGTACCTGCATAAGAATGAAGTGATTAAACAGAGTCAGCTTGGGTTTGTAACTAATAAGTCATGTCAGACTAACTTAATTTCCTTCTATGACAGAATCACTGACTGGGTGGATCAGGGAAATGCTGTAGATATAGTATATCTTGACTTCAGCAAAGCATTTGACAAAGTATCTCACACAATCCTTATTGAAAAAATGACTAAGTATGGAATGGACAAGGCAACTGTTAGGTGGATTCATAACTGGCTTAGTGATCGGACTCAAAGAGTGGTCGTAAATGGCTGCACATCCAGTTGGAAGAATGTCTCAAGTGGGGTACCACAAGGCTCTGTTTTGGGCCCTGTATTGTTCAACATCTTTATCAATGATTTAGATGAAGGAATTGAGGGTAAACTGATCAAATTTGCTGATGACACAAAGCTAGGAGGGGTAGCTAATACTAGAGAAGAGAGAGAGAGGATTCAAAAAGATATAAATAAACTGGAGCAGTGGGCAGCAACTAACAGAATGGTTTTTAACAGGGAAAAATGCAAAGTACTACATCTGGGCAATAAAAATGAAAAAAGCATATACAAAATGGGAGGAATAGGGCTAAGTAACAGCACATGTGAAAAAGACTTGGGTATACTAATTGATCACAGACTGAACATGAGTCAATAGTGTGATGCAGCAGCAAAAAAGGCAAATACAATTCTAGGATGTATCAACAGAAGCATACAGTCTAGATCACGTGAGGTCATTATTGCCCTCTACTCCTCTTTGGTCAGACCTCATCTGGAATACTGTGTCCAGTTTTGGGCACCACATTTTAAAAAAGACATCAACAAACTGGAGCAAGTTCAGAGAAGAGCCACCAGAATGGTGACCGGTCTGCAAACCATGTCCTATGAGGAACGGTTGCAGGATTTGGGAATGTTTAGCTTGCAAAAAAGAAGACTGAGAGGAGACTTAATAGCTGTCTACAAATATCTCAAGGGCTGTCACATTGTAGAAGGATCATCTTTATTCTCATTTGCACAAGGAAAGACTAGAAGCAATGGGATGAAACTGAATGGAGGAGACACAGATTAGATATTAGAAAAAACTTTTTGACAGTTAGGGTGATCAAGGAGTGGAACAGGCTGCCACGAGAAGTGGTAAATTCTCCTTCAATGGAAGTCTTCAAACAGAGGCTGGACAGACATCTGTCTGGGATGATTTAGAGAATCCTGCTTTGAGCAGGGGGTTGGACCAGATGGCCCAGGAGGTCCCTTCCAACTCTACCATTCTATGATTCTATGATTCTATGATTCTAACTGACAGAGATACCTCAACATAAGGGAAGCATATTGGATCTTATGTTTAGACACAAAATATCCTAGTGGGATGAATTACAGGAATGACCTGTTCTATATTTATTAACTTTAGTAATGGCAGTTTGTACCAGCGTATTGTAAGTGTTCCATCCATCTTGTGTAATCCAAATGCATTTATACTTGTCTTTATTTTCTGTTCAATATCATATGACTAAGGGGGCTACTATTGCGCCAGAAACGCATTAGGTTTCTTTTGAACTCTTTTAAACTGTTCTAATAAAAATTGCTATTTTTACCTGGAAGGTGGTGCTGGAACAAATCCTTTTCCTCTATACTATGACTTTGCTCATCAGCAGCATAGGCACCTTTCAGTGATATTGCAACTTCAAGGTGTTAGGGTCTGCGGAACGCACCAAATATATGGTGTAGAGAGGTGCGTTCGCAGCCCGGGGTCCACCGTGCAGGCAGAGCCTGCTGCTAGTAGGATGGCGGTATGGCGAACTCTGTTACTTCACAGAGTCGCAACTATAGACACTGTGGCCCTATATGGCGGTATAAGCGAACTCTGTTACACCACACAGTCGCTAAGGTAGAGACACAGAAATATGGACTGTGTCCTGTTAACTCCACAAGTATGCACAGACAACTGCTATGCGGACAGCAGTCCATAGTAACGCAATCAGCAACGCAATCAGACAGTCTCCTCACGGAGAAGCCGGTATTCTAGGGGCTTATTTCAGCCGAGCCCTAAACACGTGCATACAATCTCCTCACCGAAGGTGCCTGTATTCTAGGGGCTTATTTCAGCCGAGCCCTAACACATGCGTGCAAGATCACCCTGGCGCAAAGCACATAATGTGATTGATACTAGCGCATGGCAGCACGACCATGCCACCCTTTTATAGTAGAAACTACAGGACCTGCCAGATAAGGACCAATAGGAAACTGCTCCAGAACACAAGTGGTTTCAGGACCTTCCTGGCGGACCAATAGGAGCTGCTGCAGTACCTGAGCATGTGACCCCTGATCTCCAATGAGAGATCTTTCTCTGGGCATGCTCAGAAGGGGAAAGCAAGGACTTTTTCCTAAAGACGTGTGCTCGCCGCTAACCAGTACTGGCTACAATAGCAGAGCCTGGAGAAGCAGCAGTAATCTTCTGCACAATGTTAGACTGGGTGAGACACTGGGACCGATGTCTAAGCTGAGCAGAGTCCACTGCGGCCGGAGATGTATGGGAGACCACAGCAGGGACGGCTCGAGATTCCCCTTGTGCAGAAGCGGGAACTCGACCCCTAACAGTTGTATGCAAGTTTAGCATTAAGGCTATTATAGCCTCGACTAATTACCCTTTCTTTAATGACTTCACTTTCTTGGGTGAAAGCACTATTTGTAGAACATATACTGTTAGGAGCTGCAGAACGCACTAAATTAATATAAATAATAGGTGCGTTCGCAGCCCGGGGTCCACCGTACTGGCAGAGTCTGCTGCTAGTAAGATGGCGGTATAAGCTAACTCTGTTACTCCACAGAGTCGCTGACTTAAATGCTGTGGCACTATATGGCGATATGAGCGAACTCTGTTACTCCACAGAGTCGCTAAGGTAGAGAGTGTGTCCTGTTAACCCCACAGGAGTACACAAATAACTGCAGAGCGGATAGCAGTCCGTGGTCATGCAGACAGCAACGCAAACAACCAACTCCTCACCGGAGTAGCCGGTATTCTAGAGGCTATTTCAGCCAAGTCCTGAACATGTGCATACAAAACTCCTCACCGGAGGTGCCGGTATTCTAGGGGCTTATTTCAGCCGAGCCCTAACCGCATGCGTACATGACCACACTGGCGCAAAGCACATAACAGAATTGATACTAGCGCATGGCCGTGCGGTCAAGCGCATGTTTTATAGTAGCAGCTACAGGACCTTCCAGAAAAGGACCAATGAGAAACTGTTCCAGAACACAAGCAGTTTCAGGACCTTCCTGGCGGACCAATGGGGAGTCGCTGCTGTAACCGAGCTTGTGACCCCTGATCTCCAATGGGAGATCTTGCCCTGGGCATGCTCAGATGGAGAGAAGCGAGGACTTTGTCCCAGGACTGCCTGCTCTAGCACTGGTTATAATAGAGGAACCAGGAGAGGCAGCAACAAGCCTCTGCACAGTATTAGGCCGAGCAAGACGCTGGGACCGACGTCTCCGCTGAGCTGGCGCCACTGCAGCCGGAGATGGATGGGGGACCGCAGCAGTACTGGTTCGAGATTCCCCTTGTGCAGCAGCGGGAACTCGATCCCTAACAACATATTTCATAAATTGTGACACAAAGTATGTGATCTATTGCATAATAAGCCAAACTTGTCATTTAAGATACAGTTAGGTCCATGTATATTTGGACAGAGACAACATTTATCTAATTTTGGTTCTAGACATTACCATAATGAATTTTAAACAAAACAATTCAGATGCAGCTGAAGTTCAGACTTCCAGCTTTCATTTGAGGGTATCCACATTAAAATTGGATGAAGGGTTTAGGAGTTTCAGCTCCTTAACATGAGCCACCCTGTTTTTAAAGGGACCAAAAGTAATTGGACAATTGACTTCAAGGCTATTTCATGGACAGGTGTGGGCAATCCCTTCGTTATGTCATTCTCAATTAAGCAGATAAAAGGGCTGGAGTTGATTTGAGGTGTGGTGTTTGCATTTGGAAGGTTTTGCTGTGAAGGAAACATGCGGTCAAAGGAACTCTCCATGCAGGTGAAACAAGCCATCCTTAAGCTGCCAAAACAGAAAAAAACCCATTCGAGAAGTTGCTACAACATTAGGAGTGGCAAAATCTACAGTTTGGTACATCCTGAGAAAGAAAGAAAGCACTGGTGAACTCATCAATGCAAAATGACCTGGGCGCCCATGGAAGACAACAGTGGTGGATGATCATAGAATACTCTCCATGGTGAAGAGAAACCCCTTCACAATAGCCAACCAAGTGATCAACACTCTCCAGGAGGTAGGCGTATCAATATCCAAATCTACCATAAAGAGAAGACTGCATGAAAGTAAATACAGAGGGTTCACTGCACGGTGCCAGCCACTCATAAGCATCAAGAATAAAAAGGCTAGGCTGGACTTTGCTAAAAAAACATCTAAATAGCCAGCACAGTTCTGGAAGAACATTCTTTGGACAGATGAAACCAAGATCAACCTCTACCAGAATGATGGAAAGAGAAAAGTATGGCAATGGAGTGGTACAGCTCATGATCCAAAGCATACCACATCATCTGTAAAACACGGAGGAGGCAGTGTGATGGCTTGGGCATGCATGGCTGCCAGTGGCACTGGGTCATTAGTGTTTATTGATGATGTGACACAGGACAGAAGCAGCCGAATTAATTCTGAGGTATTCAGAGCCATACTGTGTGCTCAGATCCAGCCAAATGCAGCCAAACTGATTGGTCGTCGTTTCATACTACAGATGAAATGACTCAAAACATAAAGCCAAAGCAACCCAGGAGTTTATTAAAGCAAAAAAGTGGAATATTCTTGAATGGCCAAGTCAGTCACCTGATCTCAACCCAATTGAGCATGCATTTCACTTGTTAAAGACTAAACTTCAGACAGAAAGGTCCACAAGCAGCAACTGAAAACCACCACAGTGAAGGCCTGGCAGAGCATCAAAAAGGAGGAAACACAGCGTCTGGTGATGTCCATGAGTTAAAGACTTCAGGCAGTCATTGCCAACAAAGGGTTTTCAACCAAGTACTAGAAATGATCATTTTATTTACAATTATTAAATCTGTTCAATTACTTTTGGTCCCTTTAAAAACAGGGTGGCTCATGTTAAGGAGCTGAAACTCCTAAACCCTTCATCCAATTTTAATGTGGATACCCTCAAATGAAAGCTGAAAGTCTGAACTTCAACTGCATCTGAATTGTTTTGTTTAAAATTCATTGTGGTAATGTCTAGAACCAAAATTAGATAAATGTTGTCTCTGTCCAAATATACATGGACCTAACTGTATATTGGGTGCACAACTAGAAAGTTCAAAAAGAGAATTGCAGAGCATGTCACAAATATTAGCAACATGATAGCAACATGATCAGCAGATATTTAGCTCAAACTAAACATTTTGTCTCCATTTACAAAGGAGACCTTACACATTTTGCGTTTTTTGAACTTGAAAAAGTATTTTACCCCAAATGTGGGGGTAACATTGGGGGGTAAAGAAAGATCTTTGAACAAATTATTAAAGAACATGTATGTAAGTACCTGCATAAGAATGAAGTGATTAAACAGAGTCAGCTTGGGTTTGTAACTAATAAGTCATGTCAGACTAACTTAATTTCCTTCTATGACAGAATCACTGACTGGGTGGATCAGGGAAATGCTGTAGATATAGTATATCTTGACTTCAGCAAAGCATTTGACAAAGTATCTCACACAATCCTTATTGAAAAAATGACTAAGTATGGAATGGACAAGGCAACTGTTAGGTGGATTCATAACTGGCTTAGTGATCGGACTCAAAGAGTGGTCGTAAATGGCTGCACATCCAGTTGGAAGAATGTCTCAAGTGGGGTACCACAAGGCTCTGTTTTGGGCCCTGTATTGTTCAACATCTTTATCAATGATTTAGATGAAGGAATTGAGGGTAAACTGATCAAATTTGCTGATGACACAAAGCTAGGAGGGGTAGCTAATACTAGAGAAGAGAGAGAGAGGATTCAAAAAGATATAAATAAACTGGAGCAGTGGGCAGCAACTAACAGAATGGTTTTTAACAGGGAAAAATGCAAAGTACTACATCTGGGCAATAAAAATGAAAAAAGCATATACAAAATGGGAGGAATAGGGCTAAGTAACAGCACATGTGAAAAAGACTTGGGTATACTAATTGATCACAGACTGAACATGAGTCAACAGTGTGATGCAGCAGCAAAAAAGGCAAATACAATTCTAGGATGTATCAACAGAAGCATACAGTCTAGATCACGTGAGGTCATTATTGCCCTCTACTCCTCTTTGGTCAGACCTCATCTGGAATACTGTGTCCAGTTTTGGGCACCACATTTTAAAAAAGACATCAACAAACTGGAGCAAGTTCAGAGAAGAGCCACCAGAATGGTGACCGGTCTGCAAACCATGTCCTATGAGGAACGGTTGCAGGATTTGGGAATGTTTAGCTTGCAAAAAAGAAGACTGAGAGGAGACTTAATAGCTGTCTACAAATATCTCAAGGGCTGTCACATTGTAGAAGGATCATCTTTATTCTCATTTGCACAAGGAAAGACTAGAAGCAATGGGATGAAACTGAATGGGAGGAGACACAGATTAGATATTAGAAAAAACTTTTTGACAGTTAGGGTGATCAAGGAGTGGAACAGGCTGCCACGAGAAGTGGTAAATTCTCCTTCAATGGAAGTCTTCAAACAGAGGCTGGACAGACATCTGTCTGGGATGATTTAGAGAATCCTGCTTTGAGCAGGGGGTTGGACCAGATGGCCCAGGAGGTCCCTTCCAACTCTACCATTCTATGATTCTATGATTCTATGATTCTAACTGACAGAGATACCTCAACATAAGGGAAGCATATTGGATCTTATGTTTAGACACAAAATATCCTAGTGGGATGAATTACAGGAATGACCTGTTCTATATTTATTAACTTTAGTAATGGCAGTTTGTACCAGCGTATTGTAAGTGTTCCATCCATCTTGTGTAATCCAAATGCATTTATACTTGTCTTTATTTTCTGTTCAATATCATATGACTAAGGGGGCTACTATTGCGCCAGAAACGCATTAGGTTTCTTTTGAACTCTTTTAAACTGTTCTAATAAAAATTGCTATTTTTACCTGGAAGGTGGTGCTGGAACAAATCCTTTTCCTCTATACTATGACTTTGCTCATCAGCAGCATAGGCACCTTTCAGTGATATTGCAACTTCAAGGTGTTAGGGTCTGCGGAACGCACCAAATATATGGTGTAGAGAGGTGCGTTCACAGCCCGGGGTCCACCGTGCAGGCAGAGCCTGCTGCTAGTAGGATGGCGGTATGGCGAACTCTGTTACTTCACAGAGTCGCAACTATAGACACTGTGGCCCTATATGGCGGTATAAGCGAACTCTGTTACACCACACAGTCGCTAAGGTAGAGACACAGAAATATGGACTGTGTCCTGTTAACTCCACAAGTATGCACAGACAACTGCTATGCGGACAGCAGTCCATAGTAACGCAATCAGCAACGCAATCAGACAGTCTCCTCACCGGAGAAGCCGGTATTCTAGGGGCTTATTTCAGCCGAGCCCTAAACACGTGCATACAATCTCCTCACCGAAGGTGCCTGTATTCTAGGGGCTTATTTCAGCCGAGCCCTAACACATGCGTGCAAGATCACCCTGGCGCAAAGCACATAATGTGATTGATACTAGCGCATGGCGGCACGACCATGCCACCCTTTTATAGTAGAAACTACAGGACCTGCCAGATAAGGACCAATAGGAAACTGCTCCAGAACACAAGTGGTTTCAGGACCTTCCTGGCGGACCAATAGGAGCTGCTGCAGTACCTGAGCATGTGACCCTGATCTCCAATGAGAGATCTTTCTCTGGGCATGCTCAGAAGGGGAAAGCAAGGACTTTTTCCTAAAGACGTGTGCTCGCCGCTAACCAGTACTGGCTACAATAGCAGAGCCTGGAGAAGCAGCAGTAATCTTCTGCACAATGTTAGACTGGGTGAGACACTGGGACCGATGTCTAAGCTGAGCAGAGTCCACTGCGGCCGGAGATGTATGGGAGACCACAGCAGGGACGGCTCGAGATTCCCCTTGTGCAGAAGCGGGAACTCGACCCCTAACAGTTGTATGCAAGTTTAGCATTAAGGCTATTATAGCCTCGACTAATTACCCTTTCTTTAATGACTTCACTTTCTTGGGTGAAAGCACTATTTGTAGAACATATACTGTTAGGAGCTGCAGAACGCACTAAATTAATATAAATAATAGGTGCGTTCGCAGCCCGGGGTCCACCGTACTGGCAGAGTCTGCTGCTAGTAAGATGGCGGTATAAGCTAACTCTGTTACTCCACAGAGTCACTGACTTAAATGCTGTGGCACTATATGGCGATATGAGCGAACTCTGTTACTCCACAGAGTCGCTAAGGTAGAGAGTGTGTCCTGTTAACCCCACAGGAGTACACAAATAACTGCAGAGTGGATAGCAGTCCGTGGTCATGCAGACAGCAACGCAAACAACCAACTCCTCACCGGAGTAGCCGGTATTCTAGAGGCTATTTCAGCCAAGTCCTGAACATGTGCATACAAAACTCCTCACCGGAGGTGCCGGTATTCTAGGGGCTTATTTCAGCCGAGCCCTAACCGCATGCGTACATGACCACACTGGCGCAAAGCACATAACAGAATTGATACTAGCGCATGGCCGTGCGGTCAAGCGCATGTTTTATAGTAGCAGCTACAGGACCTTCCAGAAAAGGACCAATGAGAAACTGTTCCAGAACACAAGCAGTTTCAGGACCTTCCTGGCGGACCAATGGGAGTCGCTGCTGTAACCGAGCTTGTGACCCCTGATCTCCAATGGGAGATCTTGCCCTGGGCATGCTCAGATGGAGAAAGCGAGGACTTTGTCCCAGGACTGCCTGCTCTAGCACTGGTTATAATAGAGGAACCAGGAGAGGCAGCAACAAGCCTCTGCACAGTATTAGGCCGAGCAAGACGCTGGGACCGACGTCTCCGCTGAGCTGGCGCCACTGCAGCCGGAGATGGATGGGGGACCGCAGCAGTACTGGTTCGAGATTCCCCTTGTGCAGCAGCGGGAACTCGATCCCTAACAACATATTTCATAAATTGTGACACAAAGTATGTGATCTATTGCATAATAAGCCAAACTTGTCATTTAAGATACAGTTAGGTCCATGTATATTTGGACAGAGACAACATTTATCTAATTTTGGTTCTAGACATTACCACAATGAATTTTAAACAAAACAATTCAGATGCAGCTGAAGTTCAGACTTCCAGCTTTCATTTGAGGGTATCCACATTAAAATTGGATGAAGGGTTTAGGAGTTTCAGCTCCTTAACATGAGCCACCCTGTTTTTAAAGGGACCAAAAGTAATTGGACAATTGACTTCAAGGCTATTTCATGGACAGGTGTGGGCAATCCCTTCGTTATGTCATTCTCAATTAAGCAGATAAAAGGGCTGGAGTTGATTTGAGGTGTGGTGTTTGCATTTGGAAGGTTTTGCTGTGAAGGAAACATGCGGTCAAAGGAACTCTCCATGCAGGTGAAACAAGCCATCCTTAAGCTGCCAAAACAGAAAAAAACCCATTCGAGAAGTTGCTACAACATTAGGAGTGGCAAAATCTACAGTTTGGTACATCCTGAGAAAGAAAGAAAGCACTGGTGAACTCATCAATGCAAAATGACCTGGGCGCCCATGGAAGACAACAGTGGTGGATGATCATAGAATACTCTCCATGGTGAAGAGAAACCCCTTCACAATAGCCAACCAAGTGATCAACACTCTCCAGGAGGTAGGCGTATCAATATCCAAATCTACCATAAAGAGAAGACTGCATGAAAGTAAATACAGAGGGTTCACTGCACGGTGCCAGCCACTCATAAGCATCAAGAATAAAAAGGCTAGGCTGGACTTTGCTAAAAAAACATCTAAATAGCCAGCACAGTTCTGGAAGAACATTCTTTGGACAGATGAAACCAAGATCAACCTCTACCAGAATGATGGAAAGAGAAAAGTATGGCAATGGAGTGGTACAGCTCATGATCCAAAGCATACCACATCATCTATAAAACACGGAGGAGGCAGTGTGATGGCTTGGGCATGTATGGCTGCCAGTGGCACTGGGTCATTAGTGTTTATTGATGATGTGACACAGGACAGAAGCAGCCGAATTAATTCTGAGGTATTCAGAGCCATACTGTGTGCTCAGATCCAGCCAAATGCAGCCAAACTGATTGGTCGTCGTTTCATACTACAGATGAAATGACCCAAAACATAAAGCCAAAGCAACCCAGGAGTTTATTAAAGCAAAAAAGTGGAATATTCTTGAATGGCCAAGTCAGTCACCTGATCTCAACCCAATTGAGCATGCATTTCACTTGTTAAAGACTAAACTTCAGACAGAAAGGTCCACAAGCAGCAACTGAAAACCACCACAGTGAAGGCCTGGCAGAGCATCAAAAAGGAGGAAACACAGCGTCTGGTGATGTCCATGAGTTAAAGACTTCAGGCAGTCATTGCCAACAAAGGGTTTTCAACCAAGTACTAGAAATGATCATTTTATTTACAATTATTAAATCTGTTCAATTACTTTTGGTCCCTTTAAAAACAGGGTGGCTCATGTTAAGGAGCTGAAACTCCTAAACCCTTCATCCAATTTTAATGTGGATACCCTCAAATGAAAGCTGGAAGTCTGAACTTCAGCTGCATCTGAATTGTTTTGTTTAAAATTCATTGTGGTAATGTCTAGAACCAAAATTAGATAAATGTTGTCTCTGTCCAAATATACATGGACCTAACTGTATATTGGGTGCACAACTAGAAAGTTCAAAAAGAGAATTGCAGAGCATGTCACAAATATTAGCAACATGATAGCAACATGATCAGCAGATATTTAGCTCAAACTAAATATTTTGTCTCCATTTACAAAGGAGACCTTACACATTTTGCGTTTTTTGAACTTGAAAAAGTATTTTACCCCAAATGTGGGGGTAACATTGGGGGGTAAAGAAAGATCTTTGAACAAATTATTAAAGAACATGTATGTAAGTACCTGCATAAGAATGAAGTGATTAAACAGAGTCAGCTTGGGTTTGTAACTAATAAGTCATGTCAGACTAACTTAATTTCCTTCTATGACAGAATCACTGACTGGGTGGATCAGGGAAATGCTGTAGATATAGTATATCTTTACTTCAGCAAAGCATTTGACAAAGTATCTCACACAATCCTTATTGAAAAAATGACTAAGTATGGAATGGACAAGGCAACTGTTAGGTGGATTCATAACTGGCTTAGTGATCGGACTCAAAGAGTGGTCGTAAATGGCTGCACATCCAGTTGGAAGAATGTCTCAAGTGGGGTACCACAAGGCTCTGTTTTGGGCCCTGTATTGTTCAACATCTTTATCAATGATTTAGATGAAGGAATTGAGGGTAAACTGATCAAATTTGCTGATGACACAAAGCTAGGAGGGGTAGCTAATACTAGAGAAGAGAGAGAGAGGATTCAAAAAGATATAAATAAACTGGAGCAGTGGGCAGCAACTAACAGAATGGTTTTTAACAGGGAAAAATGCAAAGTACTACATCTGGGCAATAAAAATGAAAAAAGCATATACAAAATGGGAGGAATAGGGCTAAGTAACAGCACATGTGAAAAAGACTTGGGTATACTAATTGATCACAGACTGAACATGAGTCAACAGTGTGATGCAGCAGCAAAAAAGGCAAATACAATTCTAGGATGTATCAACAGAAGCATACAGTCTAGATCACGTGAGGTCATTATTGCCCTCTACTCCTCTTTGGTCAGACCTCATCTGGAATACTGTGTCCAGTTTTGGGCACCACATTTTAAAAAAGACATCAACAAACTGGAGCAAGTTCAGAGAAGAGCCACCAGAATGGTGACCGGTCTGCAAACCATGTCCTATGAGGAACGGTTGCAGGATTGGGAATGTTTAGCTTGCAAAAAAGAAGACTGAGAGGAGACTTAATAGCTGTCTACAAATATCTCAAGGGCTGTCACATTGTAGAAGGATCATCTTTATTCTCATTTGCACAAGGAAAGACTAGAAGCAATGGGATGAAACTGAATGGGAGGAGACACAGATTAGATATTAGAAAAAACTTTTTGACAGTTAGGGTGATCAAGGAGTGGAACAGGCTGCCACGAGAAGTGGTAAATTCTCCTTCAATGGAAGTCTTCAAACAGAGGCTGGACAGACATCTGTCTGGGATGATTTAGAGAATCCTGCTTTGAGCAGGGGGTTGGACCAGATGGCCCAGGAGGTCCCTTCCAACTCTACCATTCTATGATTCTATGATTCTATGATTCTAACTGACAGAGATACCTCAACATAAGGGAAGCATATTGGATCTTATGTTTAGACACAAAATATCCTAGTGGGATGAATTACAGGAATGACCTGTTCTATATTTATTAACTTTAGTAATGGCAGTTTGTACCAGCGTATTGTAAGTGTTCCATCCATCTTGTGTAATCCAAATGCATTTATACTTGTCTTTATTTTCTGTTCAATATCATATGACTAAGGGGGCTACTATTGCGCCAGAAACGCATTAGGTTTCTTTTGAACTCTTTTAAACTGTTCTAATAAAAATTGCTATTTTTACCTGGAAGGTGGTGCTGGAACAAATCCTTTTCCTCTATACTATGACTTTGCTCATCAGCAGCATAGGCACCTTTCAGTGATATTGCAACTTCAAGGTGTTAGGGTCTGCGGAACGCACCAAATATATGGTGTAGAGAGGTGCGTTCGCAGCCCGGGGTCCACCGTGCAGGCAGAGCCTGCTGCTAGTAGGATGGCGGTATGGCGAACTCTGTTACTTCACAGAGTCGCAACTATAGACACTGTGGCCCTATATGGCGGTATAAGCGAACTCTGTTACACCACACAGTCGCTAAGGTAGAGACACAGAAATATGGACTGTGTCCTGTTAACTCCACAAGTATGCACAGACAACTGCTATGCGGACAGCAGTCCATAGTAACGCAATCAGCAACGCAATCAGACAGTCTCCTCACCGGAGAAGCCGGTATTCTAGGGGCTTATTTCAGCCGAGCCCTAAACACGTGCATACAATCTCCTCACCGAAGGTGCCTGTATTCTAGGGGCTTATTTCAGCCGAGCCCTAACACATGCGTGCAAGATCACCCTGGCGCAAAGCACATAATGTGATTGATACTAGCGCATGGCGGCACGACCATGCCACCCTTTTATAGTAGAAACTACAGGACCTGCCAGATAAGGACCAATAGGAAACTGCTCCAGAACACAAGTGGTTTCAGGACCTTCCTGGCGGACCAATAGGAGCTGCTGCAGTACCTGAGCATGTGACCCCTGATCTCCAATGAGAGATCTTTCTCTGGGCATGCTCAGAAGGGGAAAGCAAGGACTTTTTCCTAAAGACGTGTGCTCGCCGCTAACCAGTACTGGCTACAATAGCAGAGCCTGGAGAAGCAGCAGTAATCTTCTGCACAATGTTAGACTGGGTGAGACACTGGGACCGATGTCTAAGCTGAGCAGAGTCCACAGCGGCCGGAGATGTATGGGAGACCACAGCAGGGACGGCTCGAGATTCCCCTTGTGCAGAAGCGGGAACTCGACCCCTAACAGTTGTATGCAAGTTTAGCATTAAGGCTATTATAGCCTCGACTAATTACCCTTTCTTTAATGACTTCACTTTCTTGGGTGAAAGCACTATTTGTAGAACATATACTGTTAAGGGCTGCAGAACGCACTAAATTAATATAAATAATAGGTGCGTTCGCAGCCGGGGTCCACCGTACTGGCAGAGTCTGCTGCTAGTAAGATGGCGGTATAAGCTAAACTCTGTTACTCCACAGAGTCGCTGACTTAAATGCTGTGGCACTATATGGCGATATGAGCGAAATCTGTTACTCCACAGAGTCGCTAAGGTAGAGAGTGTGTCCTGTTAACCCCACAGGAGTACACAAATAACTGCAGAGCGGATAGCAGTCCGTGGTCATGCAGACAGCAACGCAAACAACCAACTCCTCACCGGAGTAGCCGGTATTCTAGAGGCTATTTCAGCCAAGTCCTGAACATGTGCATACAAAACTCTTCACCGGAGGTGCCGGTATTCTAGGGGCTTATTTCAGCCGAGCCCTAACCGCATGCGTACATGACCACACTGGCGCAAAGCACATAACAGAATTGATACTAGCGCATGGCCGTGCGGTCAAGCGCATGTTTTATAGTAGCAGCTACAGGACCTTCCAGAAAAGGACCAATGAGAAACTGTTCCAGAACACAAGCAGTTTCAGGACCTTCCTGGCGGACCAATGGGAGTCGCTGCTGTAACCGAGCTTGTGACCCCTGATCTCCAATGGGAGATCTTGCCCTGGGCATGCTCAGATGGAGAAAGCGAGGACTTTGTCCCAGGACTGCCTGCTCTAGCACTGGTTATAATAGAGGAACCAGGAGAGGCAGCAACAAGCCTCTGCACAGTATTAGGCCGAGCAAGACGCTGGGACCGACGTCTCCGCTGAGCTGGCGCCACTGCAGCCGGAGATGGATGGGGGACCGCAGCAGTACTGGTTCGAGATTCCCCTTGTGCAGCAGCGGGAACTCGATCCCTAACAACATATTTCATAAATTGTGACACAAAGTATGTGATCTATTGCATAATAAGCCAAACTTGTCATTTAAGATACAGTTAGGTCCATGTATATTTGGACAGAGACAACATTTATCTAATTTTGGTTCTAGACATTACCACAATGAATTTTAAACAAAACAATTCAGATGCAGCTGAAGTTCAGACTTCCAGCTTTCATTTGAGGGTATCCACATTAAAATTGGATGAAGGGTTTAGGAGTTTCAGCTCCTTAACATGAGCCACCCTGTTTTTAAAGGGACCAAAAGTAATTGGACAATTGACTTCAAGGCTATTTCATGGACAGGTGTGGGCAATCCCTTCGTTATGTCATTCTCAATTAAGCAGATAAAAGGGCTGGAGTTGATTTGAGGTGTGGTGTTTGCATTTGGAAGGTTTTGCTGTGAAGGAAACATGCGGTCAAAGGAACTCTCCATGCAGGTGAAACAAGCCATCCTTAAGCTGCCAAAACAGAAAAAAACCCATTCGAGAAGTTGCTACAACATTAGGAGTGGCAAAATCTACAGTTTGGTACATCCTGAGAAAGAAAGAAAGCACTGGTGAACTCATCAATGCAAAATGACCTGGGCGCCCATGGAAGACAACAGTGGTGGATGATCATAGAATACTCTCCATGGTGAAGAGAAACCCCTTCACAATAGCCAACCAAGTGATCAACACTCTCCAGGAGGTAGGCGTATCAATATCCAAATCTACCATAAAGAGAAGACTGCATGAAAGTAAATACAGAGGGTTCACTGCACGGTGCCAGCCACTCATAAGCATCAAGAATAAAAAGGCTAGGCTGGACTTTGCTAAAAAAAACATCTAAATAGCCAGCACAGTTCTGGAAGAACATTCTTTGGACAGATGAAACCAAGATCAACCTCTACCAGAATGATGGAAAGAGAAAAGTATGGCAATGGAGTGGTACAGCTCATGATCCAAAGCATACCACATCATCTATAAAACACGGAGGAGGCAGTGTGATGGCTTGGGCATGTATGGCTGCCAGTGGCACTGGGTCATTAGTGTTTATTGATGATGTGACACAGGACAGAAGCAGCCGAATTAATTCTGAGGTATTCAGAGCCATACTGTGTGCTCAGATCCAGCCAAATGCAGCCAAACTGATTGGTCGTCGTTTCATACTACAGATGAAATGACCCAAAACATAAAGCCAAAGCAACCCAGGAGTTTATTAAAGCAAAAAAGTGGAATATTCTTGAATGGCCAAGTCAGTCACCTGATCTCAACCCAATTGAGCATGCATTTCACTTGTTAAAGACTAAACTTCAGACAGAAAGGTCCACAAGCAGCAACTGAAAACCACCACAGTGAAGGCCTGGCAGAGCATCAAAAAGGAGGAAACACAGCGTCTGGTGATGTCCATGAGTTAAAGACTTCAGGCAGTCATTGCCAACAAAGGGTTTTCAACCAAGTACTAGAAATGATCATTTTATTTACAATTATTAAATCTGTTCAATTACTTTTGGTCCCTTTAAAAACAGGGTGGCTCATGTTAAGGAGCTGAAACTCCTAAACCCTTCATCCAATTTTAATGTGGATACCCTCAAATGAAAGCTGAAAGTCTGAACTTCAACTGCATCTGAATTGTTTTGTTTAAAATTCATTGTGGTAATGTCTAGAACCAAAATTAGATAAATGTTGTCTCTGTCCAAATATACATGGACCTAACTGTATATTGGGTGCACAACTAGAAAGTTCAAAAAGAGAATTGCAGAGCATGTCACAAATATTAGCAACATGATAGCAACATGATCAGCAGATATTTAGCTCAAACTAAATATTTTGTCTCCATTTACAAAGGAGACCTTACACATTTTGCGTTTTTTGAACTTGAAAAAGTATTTTACCCCAAATGTGGGGGTAACATTGGGGGGTAAAGAAAGATCTTTGAACAAATTATTAAAGAACATGTATGTAAGTACCTGCATAAGAATGAAGTGATTAAACAGAGTCAGCTTGGGTTTGTAACTAATAAGTCATGTCAGACTAACTTAATTTCCTTCTATGACAGAATCACTGACTGGGTGGATCAGGGAAATGCTGTAGATATAGTATATCTTTACTTCAGCAAAGCATTTGACAAAGTATCTCACACAATCCTTATTGAAAAAATGACTAAGTATGGAATGGACAAGGCAACTGTTAGGTGGATTCATAACTGGCTTAGTGATCGGACTCAAAGAGTGGTCGTAAATGGCTGCACATCCAGTTGGAAGAATGTCTCAAGTGTGGTACCACAAGGCTCTGTTTTGGGCCCTGTATTGTTCAACATCTTTATCAATGATTTAGATGAAGGAATTGAGGGTAAACTGATCAAATTTGCTGATGACACAAAGCTAGGAGGGGTAGCTAATACTAGAGAAGAGAGAGAGAGGATTCAAAAAGATATAAATAAACTGGAGCAGTGGGCAGCAACTAACAGAATGGTTTTTAACAGGGAAAAATGCAAAGTACTACATCTGGGCAATAAAAATGAAAAAAGCATATACAAAATGGGAGGAATAGGGCTAAGTAACAGCACATGTGAAAAAGACTTGGGTATACTAATTGATCACAGACTGAACATGAGTCAACAGTGTGATGCAGCAGCAAAAAAGGCAAATACAATTCTAGGATGTATCAACAGAAGCATACAGTCTAGATCACGTGAGGTCATTATTGCCCTCTACTCCTCTTTGGTCAGACCTCATCTGGAATACTGTGTCCAGTTTTGGGCACCACATTTTAAAAAAGACATCAACAAACTGGAGCAAGTTCAGAGAAGAGCCACCAGAATGGTGACCGGTCTGCAAACCATGTCCTATGAGGAACGGTTGCAGGATTTGGGAATGTTTAGCTTGCAAAAAAGAAGACTGAGAGGAGACTTAATAGCTGTCTACAAATATCTCAAGGGCTGTCACATTGTAGAAGGATCATCTTTATTCTCATTTGCACAAGGAAAGACTAGAAGCAATGGGATGAAACTGAATGGGAGGAGACACAGATTAGATATTAGAAAAAACTTTTTGACAGTTAGGGTGATCAAGGAGTGGAACAGGCTGCCACGAGAAGTGGTAAATTCTCCTTCAATGGAAGTCTTCAAACAGAGGCTGGACAGACATCTGTCTGGGATGATTTAGAGAATCCTGCTTTGAGCAGGGGGTTGGACCAGATGGCCCAGGAGGTCCCTTCCAACTCTACCATTCTATGATTCTATGATTCTATGATTCTAACTGACAGAGATACCTCAACATAAGGGAAGCATATTGGATCTTATGTTTAGACACAAAATATCCTAGTGGGATGAATTACAGGAATGACCTGTTCTATATTTATTAACTTTAGTAATGGCAGTTTGTACCAGCGTATTGTAAGTGTTCCATCCATCTTGTGTAATCCAAATGCATTTATACTTGTCTTTATTTTCTGTTCAATATCATATGACTAAGGGGGCTACTATTGCGCCAGAAACGCATTAGGTTTCTTTTGAACTCTTTTAAACTGTTCTAATAAAAATTGCTATTTTTACCTGGAAGGTGGTGCTGGAACAAATCCTTTTCCTCTATACTATGACTTTGCTCATCAGCAGCATAGGCACCTTTCAGTGATATTGCAACTTCAAGGTGTTAGGGTCTGCGGAACGCACCAAATATATGGTGTAGAGAGGTGCGTTCGCAGCCCGGGGTCCACCGTGCAGGCAGAGCCTGCTGCTAGTAGGATGGCGGTATGGCGAACTCTGTTACTTCACAGAGTCGCAACTATAGACACTGTGGCCCTATATGGCGGTATAAGCGAACTCTGTTACACCACACAGTCGCTAAGGTAGAGACACAGAAATATGGACTGTGTCCTGTTAACTCCACAAGTATGCACAGACAACTGCTATGCGGACAGCAGTCCATAGTAACGCAATCAGCAACGCAATCAGACAGTCTCCTCACCGGAGAAGCCGGTATTCTAGGGGCTTATTTCAGCCGAGCCCTAAACACGTGCATACAATCTCCTCACCGAAGGTGCCTGTATTCTAGGGGCTTATTTCAGCCGAGCCCTAACACATGCGTGCAAGATCACCCTGGCGCAAAGCACATAATGTGATTGATACTAGCGCATGGCGGCACGACCATGCCACCCTTTTATAGTAGAAACTACAGGACCTGCCAGATAAGGACCAATAGGAAACTGCTCCAGAACACAAGTGGTTTCAGGACCTTCCTGGCGGACCAATAGGAGCTGCTGCAGTACCTGAGCATGTGACCCCTGATCTCCAATGAGAGATCTTTCTCTGGGCATGCTCAGAAGGGGAAAGCAAGGACTTTTTCCTAAAGACGTGTGCTCGCCGCTAACCAGTACTGGCTACAATAGCAGAGCCTGGAGAAGCAGCAGTAATCTTCTGCACAATGTTAGACTGGGTGAGACACTGGGACCGATGTCTAAGCTGAGCAGAGTCCACTGCGGCCGGAGATGTATGGGAGACCACAGCAGGGACGGCTCGAGATTCCCCTTGTGCAGAAGCGGGAACTCGACCCCTAACAGTTGTATGCAAGTTTAGCATTAAGGCTATTATAGCCTCGACTAATTACCCTTTCTTTAATGACTTCACTTTCTTGGGTGAAAGCACTATTTGTAGAACATATACTGTTAAGGGCTGCAGAACGCACTAAATTAATATAAATAATAGGTGCGTTCGCAGCCCGGGGTCCACCGTACTGGCAGAGTCTGCTGCTAGTAAGATGGCGGTATAAGCTAACTCTGTTACTCCACAGAGTCGCTGACTTAAATGCTGTGGCACTATATGGCGATATGAGCGAAATCTGTTACTCCACAGAGTCGCTAAGGTAGAGAGTGTGTCCTGTTAACCCCACAGGAGTACACAAATAACTGCAGAGCGGATAGCAGTCCGTGGTCATGCAGACAGCAACGCAAACAACCAACTCCTCACCGGAGTAGCCGGTATTCTAGAGGCTATTTCAGCCAAGTCCTGAACATGTGCATACAAAACTCCTCACCGGAGGTGCCGGTATTCTAGGGGCTTATTTCAGCCGAGCCCTAACCGCATGCGTACATGACCACACTGGCGCAAAGCACATAACAGAATTGATACTAGCGCATGGCCGTGCGGTCAAGCGCATGTTTTATAGTAGCAGCTACAGGACCTTCCAGAAAAGGACCAATGAGAAACTGTTCCAGAACACAAGCAGTTTCAGGACCTTCCTGGCGGACCAATGGGAGTCGCTGCTGTAACCGAGCTTGTGACCCCTGATCTCCAATGGGAGATCTTGCCCTGGGCATGCTCAGATGGAGAAAGCGAGGACTTTGTCCCAGGACTGCCTGCTCTAGCACTGGTTATAATAGAGGAACCAGGAGAGGCAGCAACAAGCCTCTGCACAGTATTAGGCCGAGCAAGACGCTGGGACCGACGTCTCCGCTGAGCTGGCGCCACTGCAGCCGGAGATGGATGGGGGACCGCAGCAGTACTGGTTCGAGATTCCCCTTGTGCAGCAGCGGGAACTCGATCCCTAACAACATATTTCATAAATTGTGACACAAAGTATGTGATCTATTGCATAATAAGCCAAACTTGTCATTTAAGATACAGTTAGGTCCATGTATATTTGGACAGAGACAACATTTATCTAATTTTGGTTCTAGACATTACCACAATGAATTTTAAACAAAACAATTCAGATGCAGCTGAAGTTCAGACTTCCAGCTTTCATTTGAGGGTATCCACATTAAAATTGGATGAAGGGTTTAGGAGTTTCAGCTCCTTAACATGAGCCACCCTGTTTTTAAAGGGACCAAAAGTAATTGGACAATTGACTTCAAGGCTATTTCATGGACAGGTGTGGGCAATCCCTTCGTTATGTCATTCTCAATTAAGCAGATAAAAGGGCTGGAGTTGATTTGAGGTGTGGTGTTTTGCATTTGGAAGGTTTTGCTGTGAAGGAAACATGCGGTCAAAGGAACTCTCCATGCAGGTGAAACAAGCCATCCTTAAGCTGCCAAAACAGAAAAAAAACCCATTCGAGAAGTTGCTACAAACATTAGGAGTGGCAAAATCTACAGTTTGGTACATCCTGAGAAAGAAGAAAGCACTGGTGAACTCATCAATGCAAAATGACCTGGGCGCCATGGAAGACAACAGTGGTGGATGATCATAGAATACTCTCCATGGTGAAGAGAAACCCCTTCACAATAGCCAACCAAGTGATCAACACTCTCCAGGAGGTAGGCGTATCAATATCCAAATCTACCATAAAGAGAAGACTGCATGAAAGTAAATACAGAGGGTTCACTGCACGGTGCCAGCCACTCATAAGCATCAAGAATAAAAAGGCTAGGCTGGACTTTGCTAAAAAAACATCTAAATAGCCAGCACAGTTCTGGAAGAACATTCTTTGGACAGATGAAACCAAGATCAACCTCTACCGAATGATGGAAAGAGAAAAGTATGGCAATGGAGTGGTACAGCTCATGATCCAAAGCATACCACATCATCTGTAAAAACACGGAGGAGGCAGTGTGATGGCTTGGGCATGCATGGCTGCCAGTGGCACTGGGTCATTAGTGTTTATTGATGATGTGACACAGGACAGAAGCAGCCGAATTAATTCTGAGGTATTCAGAGCCATACTGTGTGCTCAGATCCAGCCAAATGCAGCCAAACTGATTGGTCGTCGTTTCATACTACAGATGAAATGACCCAAAACATAAAGCCAAAGCAACCCAGGAGTTTATTAAAGCAAAAAAGTGGAATATTCTTGAATGGCCAAGTCAGTCACCTGATCTCAACCCAATTGAGCATGCATTTCACTTGTTAAAGACTAAACTTCAGACAGAAAGGTCCACAAGCAGCAACTGAAAACCACCACAGTGAAGGCCTGGCAGAGCATCAAAAAGGAGGAAACACAGCGTACTGGTGATGTCCATGAGTTAAAGACTTCAGGCAGTCATTGCCAACAAAGGGTTTTCAACCAAGTACTAGAAATGATCATTTTATTTACAATTATTAAATCTGTTCAATTACTTTTGGTCCCTTTAAAAACAGGGTGGCTCATGTTAAGGAGCTGAAACTCCTAAACCCTTCATCCAATTTTAATGTGGATACCCTCAAATGAAAGCTGAAAGTCTGAACTTCAACTGCATCTGAATTGTTTTGTTTAAAATTCATTGTGGTAATGTCTAGAACCAAAATTAGATAAATGTTGTCTCTGTCCAAATATACATGGACCTAACTGTATATTGGGTGCACAACTAGAAAGTTCAAAAAGAGAATTGCAGAGCATGTCACAAATATTAGCAACATGATAGCAACATGATCAGCAGATATTTAGCTCAAACTAAACATTTTGTCTCCATTTACAAAGGAGACCTTACACATTTTGCGTTTTTTGAACTTGAAAAAGTATTTTACCCAAATGTGGGGGTAACTGACAGAGATACCTCAACATAAGGGAAGCATATTGGATCTTATGTTTAGACACAAAATATCCTAGTGGGATGAATTACAGGAATGACCTGTTCTATATTTATTAACTTTAGTAATGGCAGTTTGTACCAGCGTATTGTAAGTGTTCCATCCATCTTGTGTAATCCAAATGCATTTATACTTGTCTTTATTTTCTGTTCAATATCATATGACTAAGGGGGCTACTATTGCGCCAGAAACGCATTAGGTTTCTTTTGAACTCTTTTAAACTGTTCTAATAAAAATTGCTATTTTACCTGGAAGGTGGTGCTGGAACAAATCCTTTTCCTCTATACTATGACTTTGCTCATCAGCAGCATAGGCACCTTTCAGTGATATTGCAACTTCAAGGTGTTAGGGTCTGCGGAACGCACCAAATATATGGTGTAGAGAGGTGCGTTCGCAGCCCGGGGTCCACCGTGCAGGCAGAGCCTGCTGCTAGTAAAATGGCGCAAGAAGCGAACTCTGTTATCCCGCAGAGTCGCCAAAATAAATGCCGTAACGCGCTGTGGCAATATGTGCGAACTCTGTTATTCCACAGAGCCGCTAGAAGGAGTGCCGCAGCGCTATATGGCGATAAGTGCAAAACTCACTTAACACCACTGAGTCGCAAAATAAACACGCTAGGGCGCTGTATAGCGTTGAAAGCGAACCCTGTTATGTCACAGCGCCGCTGAGACAAACTTCTGTGTCCTGTCAGGCACCCAGGTACACAGTTGACTGCTAAGCGAACATAGAACGTGATCATGCTCTAATGTCCTCGCGGGAGTCACCCGCAATCTATGGCGTCTGAACGCCAGGCCCTGAATACGGCAATCAAACTCCTCACCGGTTATGCCGGTAATCTAGGGCATCTAAGACACCGACCCTGACCAGCTACCATACCAAACTCCTCACCGATTAAGTCGGTATTCTAGTGGCTTATTTCAGCCGGGTCCCTAACCACACACACACATGACCACACTGGCGCATAGCATACAATGGTTGATATTAGCGCATGGCGGCCCAGCCATGCTACCCTTTTATAGTAACAGCTACAGGACCTGCCAGAAACAAGGACCAATGAAACTGTTCCAGAACACCAGTAGTCACAGGACCTTCCTGGCGGACCAATAGAAGCTGCTGCAGTACCTGAGCATGTGACCACTGATCTCCAATGAGAGATCTCACCCTGGGCATGCTCAGAAGGGGAAAACAAGGACTTTGTCCTAAAGACGTCTGCTCGCCGCTAACCAGTACTGGACACAATAGCAGAGCCTGGAGAGGCAGCAGTAACCCTCTGCACACTGTTAGACTGGGCAAGACGCTGGGACCGACGTCTAAGCTGAGCAGAGTCCACTGCGGCCGGAGACGGATGGGAGACCGCAGCAGGGATGGCTCGAGATTCCCCTTGTGCAGAAGCGGGAACTTGACCTCTAACATTACCCCCCTCCTAGGGCCCCCCCTTCTTAGGGCCTCGCTGTGCTCAAAGGCAGCGATGAGCTGCGGAGCATGAATGTGCTCGGCAGGCTCTCAGGACCTATCCTCAGGCCCATAACCCCTCCAATCCACAAATAAATTTTTTTGCCCCGTACCACCTTACACCCTACGATGGCGTTCACCTCATAGTCGTCTGTAGATGAACCCGATGTCCCGGCAGATGACTCGGAAAACCGGGGACATGAGCACGGGTTTCAGAAGGGATATGTGAAAGGTGTCGGAGATACCCAGGCGTGGTGGAAGAGCCAAACGGTATACCACAGGATTAATCTGTTCGAGGACTTTGAAAGGACCCAGGCAGCGGGGTGCCAACTTAGTGGACTCAACTCGCAGCCTAATGTTACGGGCGTAGAGCCACACCAAGTCCCCAGGGGCAAATGTCGGAGCGGGACGCCGATGTGCGTCGGCGGAAGACCTCATCCTCTCCTTGGATGCCTGAATGGCATCCTGGGTACGGTCCCAAATGTACCGTGCCTCCACAGCCCAGTCTGCCACCCTGGAGTCGGCGGAAGACACGGGCATGGGCACCGGAACCCGTGGATGCTGACCGATAGTTTAGAAGGAATGGAGCTGTCCGGTGGAGTCAGCCACAGCATGCTTAGTGCAAACTCAGCCCACGGTAGCAAAGATGCCCCGTCATCCAGTCTGGCTGAGACAAAATGTCGTAGATAGGTGACCAAGGTCTGGTTGACCCTCTCTACCAACCAATTCGTCTCAGGGTGGTATGCTGAAGAGAGATTTAACTCAATACTGAGTAGACGACAAAGCTCTCTCCAGAACTGAGACGCAAACTGGGGACCTCGATCACTGACAATTTTGTCCGGCATGCCGTGTAGATGGAAGATGTGCCTAACGAACAACGCTGCCAGAGCCCGTGCAGAAGGTAACCGTGGTAGCGGCACCAGATGCACCATTTTGGAAAATTGGTCGGTGATGACCCAAATGATGTTGCAACCCCGAGTGTTAGGAATGTTTTAGAAATGAATTCTGAGCAGAAGCTCCCTCTGGTGGTTACAAACAGTACTGAACCATTCAATGAGGATTGGCAATCAGGAAATACAGACTGGCTGGATATAAGGGAGGTTTCCCCCATCATAGTTACCGGTGATCAATTGTTCTTGTCTCAACGTTGTTTCCTGGTTCACTTGGAAGCTTGGTGAGTCTTGCCTCTTCTCCTGCTCTCAGATAAGATATTTTCTGTTTTTTTTGCTTTTGTGCTTGCCATTTACATTTTTCTCTGCATTTCTGTGAGGTTGGCCAGGTTCCCCTCCCCGGGGGGGCTTGGTCTCCTCTCTGTTCCTCTGGAGCCACTGTTGTTTGTTCATTTGCCTTTTCCAGTTTTTTCTGTGGCTGCGGCTTAGTTTTGTTACACCAGAGAACTAATTTAGGTGGTAGAGGTTGTGTGATCTCAGGTGTTTTTGCAATTAGTAACGTTGGCTTTTTTTTAGGGTTTTTTGGAATTGCAGTAAGTATCCTTCCTATCCTTTTCTGTCTTGGCAGATTGGGCCCCAGCGTTTGCTCTATATATTTTCTGTATGTGTCTGTATTTCCTCTTGTCTAACTGCCATTACATGTTTGGGGCTTCTATGTTCTTTGGGGATTTGCTCCGGGGCAGATAGCTTTCCTCTTTCTATCTTTAGGTGTAGTTAGCCTCTCAGGCTGTGACGAGGCATCTAGGACCAAGTAGGAACACTCCACGGCTGCCTTTAGTTGTGGTGGTTAGTCAGGGTACTGCAATCCAGTAGATTCCAACCTCTCTGGTGTATTGCCGTTTTTGCCTGCTCTCCTCAGCTACCAAAACATAACAGTATCATCGGCCCAAACTGAAAATTATATGGTACTCACAGAAGGGAAAAATAGTGTGGAAAGAAAAAAGTTGTCAGAGTTGTCAGAGATTTTTTTTTTTTTTTTTCTGCATTTTTTTTTCCTCTTTTTCTCTGGGTGCTGAGGAGGATTTTTTTTTTCTCTCAATGGAGATTGCACAGTTGTCTGGCCGTGTGGATCAGCTTGCCACTGAAGTTCGGAGTATTGCTACCTATCTTGCAGGGTTGCCGGTTGTGGAACCTAGGATCCCCATGCCAGATTTGTTTTGGGGGATCGAGCTAAATTTCTGAATTTCAAAAATAACTGTAAGTTGTTTTTTGCCTTAAAACCTAAGTCCTCAGGGAACGCAACACAGCAGGTTAAAATTGCCATCTCTCTCCTGCGCAGCGATCCTCAGGATTGGGCTTTTTCCCTGACACCTGGGACCCTGTTTTGAGTAATGTTGATGCATTTTTTCTGGCTCTGGGGTTATTGTACGATGAACCTAAAGTTACTGATCAAGCTGAAAAAACCTTGTTGGCATTAAATCAGGGGCTTGAGGATGCTGAGTTGTACTGTCAGAAATTCCGAAAGTGGGCAGTTCTGACCAAATGGAATGATGATGGTTGGCAACCCTTTTTCGGAAGGGTCTGTCAGAGAATGTAAAAGATGTTATGGTGGGTTTCCCTGCTCGCTCTGGTCTCAATGATTCTATGTCATTAGCGATTCAAATTGACAGACGTTTGCGTAAGCGTAGAGGTATGCGTGGAATAGTGTTGCCTTGTGAACCAGCTTCTGAGCCCATGCAGTGTGATGGAGTGGCTTCTGGGGCACAGCGTCATGAGTTTCAAAAATGCAATGGGTTGTGTTTTCTACTGTGGTGATGCATCTCATGCTATTTCAGTCTGCCCTAAGCGGGGGAAGACGTTTTGCACGCTCAGTTGTCTTGGGTAGTGTTCAGACTAAATTTCTGTTGACTGTTACCCTGTCCACATTTTCTCGCTCAGGCTTTTGTTGATTCGGGAGCAGCTATTAACCTGATGGATTTTGATTTTGCTAAATGTTGTGGGTTTCCCTTGATATCGCTACGGAAGTCTATTCCCCTACTGGAATTGATTCTACCCCTTTGGCTGAGAATAAACCCCAGTTCTCTACTCAGGTGATAATGAGGGTTGAACCTGATCATCAGTAGAGTTGCAAATTTTTGGTGCTGTATAATCTGCATGACATTATTGTACTAGGTTTCCCTTGGTTACAGTCTCATAATCCTGTTTTGGATTGGAAATCTGTGTCTGTAAACCAGTTGGGGCTGCCAATGTGTTAATGCCAACACTCCTGTTTTTTCTGCCTCTCCCCAGGCTCAAGATGTGCCTGACTTTTTGACTGATTTTTCTGATGTGTTTAGCGAAAGTAAATCTGCATCCTTGCCCCCCATAGGAGCTATGACTGCGCTATTGAATTAGTGCCTGGTAGTAAAATTCCCTAAAGGTCGCCTTTTTAACTTGTCTGTACCTGAACATGACGCTATGCGGTCTTATATCAAGGAGTCATTGGAGAAGGGTCATATCAGATCATCCTCTTCACCCTTGGGTCTGGTTTTTTTCTTTGTGGCCAAAAAGGAGGTTCATTAAGGCCGTGTATTGATTATCGTCTCTTGAACAATATCACTGTGAAATATCAATATCCGTTACCCTTGATTTCTGACCTGTTTTCCAGGGTGAAAAGTGCTTCTTGGTTTACCAAGCTTGACCTCAAGGGGGCGTATAACCTTATTCGCATTAAGTACGGGGATGAATGGAAAACGGCGTTTAATACCCCAGAGGGCATCTTGAGTACCTAGTGATGCCCTTTGGACTCACTAATTCTCCTTCCATCTTCCAGTCCTTCATGAATGGCATTTTCAGGGATTTTGTGGATAAATTTCTGATTGTTTATTTGGATGATATCTTGATTTTTTTTCCAATGACTGGGACTCTCATGTGAAACATGTTCGGACTGTGTTCCAGATTTTGAGAGAGAATGCTCTGTATGTGAAAAGGATCAAAGTGTCTTTTGGCGTACAGAGGATCTCATTTCTGGGATTCATTTTGTCTCCATTGTTATTGAAATGTACCCGGTCAAGGTTCAGGCCATCTGTGATTGGGTCCAACCTACTTCATTAAAGGCTCTTCAGAGATTCTTGGGTTTTGCCAATTTTTATCGTAAATTTATTGGTAATTTCTCTGTTATTGTTAAACCATTAACTGATTTGACCAAAAAGGGTTCTGATGTGGTGAATTGGCCTCCTGAGACAGTCTCTGCGTTTCAGGAACTTAAACAGAGATTCACTTCTGCTCCTGTTCTAAAGGCGCCTGATGTTTCTCTCCATTTCAGGTGGAGGTTGATGCCTCTGAAATTGGGGCAGGTGCCGTTTTGTCCCAAAAGATCCTGAGACCTCTAAAAGTAACCCTTGTGCTTTTTTCTCTCGAAAATTTTCTCCAACTGAACGTAATTATGACGTGGGTATCGGGAGTTATTGGCCATGAAGTGGGCTTTTGAAGAGTGGAGACATTGGCTGGAGGGAGCCAAACATCAGGTGGTGGTCCTCACGGACCATAAGAATCTGGTTTATCTGGAATCAGCCAAGCGACTTAATCCTAGACAGGCTAAGTGGGCCTTGTTTTTCACATGTTTTAATTTTGTGGTTTCCTTTCTTCCTGGCACTAAGAATGTTAAGGCGGATGCCCTCTCGAGGAGTTTCCTTGCGGACTCTCCCGAGTTATCTGATCCTGCTGTTATTTTGAAAGAGGGTGTAGTTCTTTCCGCCATCTCGCCCAATTTGAGACTGCTCTGGAAGGGTGTCAGGAGGATAAACCCGAGCGCTGCCCTGTTGGGAAATTGTTTGTCCCAGACCAGTGGAAGAAGAGTGTGATGTCTGAGATTCATTGTTCCGCATTGGCCGGTCATCCTGGAATTTTTGGTACCAGAGACTTGGTAAGTCGGTCCTTTTGGTGGCCTACTTTGTCTTGTGACGTCAGGGAGTTTGTGCAGTCCTGTGGGACTTGCTCTCGCTCCAAGCCTTGCTCTAGTGGTTTGTTGATGCCATTGCCTGTGCCCAAGAGACCATGGACCCATATCTCTATGGTTTTATTTCCGACCTCCCTGTTTCTCAGAGAATGACCGTTATCTGGGTGATTTGTGATAGGTTTTCCAAAGATGATACATCTTGTGCCATTACCTAAGTTGCCTTCCTCCTCCGAATTGGTGCCTTTGTTCCTTCAGCACGTGGTTCGGTTACACGGCATTCCTGAGAACATTGTGTCTGACAGAGGAGTCCAGTTTGTTTCCAGATTTTGGAGGACTTTTTGTTCTAAACTGGTGTTCAATTGTCTTTCTCCTCTGCTTTTCATCCTCAGACCAATGGACAAACAGAGAGAACAAACCAGACATGGAGACATTATCAGAGATGCTTTGTATCTGCTGAGCAGATGACTGGGTCTCTTTTTTGCCTTTGGCTGAGTTTGCTCTTAAAATAGGGCAAGCTCTGCCACTTTGATGTCTCCATTTTTCTGCAATTTTGGGTTTCACCCTCGATTTTCTTCTGGACAGACGGAGGCTTCTGTCTGTCAGGGTGTTGACTCTGTTGTGGAGCGTATGCAGCAGATTTGGGGACCAGGTAGTGGAGAGGTTGTCCCTCTCTCAGGAGAAGGCCCAGCGGTTTGCCAACCGGCATAGGATGATGGTCCTCGGTTTAAAGTGGGGGACTTGGTCTGCTTATCCTCAAGAAATATCCCTAATGAGAGTTGCATTCCTAAGTTTAAGCCTAGGTTCATTGGACCTTATAAGATCATGGGATTCTTAATCCTGTTTCTTTCGTTTACTTCTTCCAGGGACATTTAGATCCATAACGTGTTCCACAAGTCCTTATTGAAGAGGTTTGTCGAGCCAGTGGTTCCCTATGGCTGGCCCCTGACCCTGTTTTTGGTTGAGGGCAATCTGGAGTATGTGGTTGAGAAAATATTGGATTCCGTTTTTCTAGACGGAAACTCCAGTATTTGGTATGTGGGAGAGGTTATGGTCAGGAGGACAATTCTTAGGTGTTTGCTTCGGACATCCATGCTAGGAAATGATCCTTGCATATCACAGAGCTCATCCTGACCGACTTGGTTGCACAAATGAGGGTTCGGTGACCCCTCCTCAAGGGGGGTACGTTATGAATGTTTTGAAATGAATTCTGAGCAGAAGCTACCTCCTGTGGTTACAAACAGTACTGAACCATTCAATGAGGATTGGCAATCAGGAAGTACAGACTGGCTGGATATAAGGGAGATTCCCCCATCATGGTTGCCGGTGATCAATTGTCTTGTCTCAACGTTGTTCCTGGTTCACTTGGAAGCTTGCTGAGTCTTGCCTCTTTCTTCTGCTCTCAGATAAGATATTTTCTATTTTTTGTTTTTGTGCTTGCCATTTGCATTTTTTCTCTGCATTTCTGTGAGGTTGGCCAGGTTCCCCTCCCCGGGGGGCTTGGTCTCTCGGTTCCTCTGGAGCCACTGTTGTTTGTTCATTTGCCTTTTCCAGTTTTTTCTGTGGCTGCGGCTTAGTTTTGTTACACCAGAGAACTAATTTAGGTGGTTAGAGGTGTGTGATCTCAGGTGTTTTTGCAATTAGTAGCGTTGGCTTTTTTTAGGGTTTTTTGGAATTGCAGTAAGTATTCTTCCTATCCTTTTCTGTCTAGGCAGATTGGGCCCCAGCGTTTGCTCATACTATTTTCTGTTGGTCTGTATATCCTCTTGTCTAACCGCCATTACTGTTTGGGGGCTTCTATGTTCTTTGAGGATCTGCTCCGGGTAGATAGCTTTCCTCTTTCTATCTTTAGGTGTAGTTAGCCTCTCAGGCTGTGATGAGGCGTCTAGGACCAACGTAGGAAGCTCCACGGCTGCCTTTAGTTGTGGGTGGTTAGTCAGGGTACTGCAACCAGTAGATTCCAACCTCTGGTGTATTGCCGTTTTTTTGCCTGCTTCCTCAGCTACCAAAACATAACACCCGAGACTTGGGAAGCCCACCACAAATCCATCCCAACCATCTCCCAGGGCCTGTCTGCCACCGGCAAAGGGTAAAGTAACCCAGTGGCTGTTGTCAGGAGACTTATTCTGGGAGGAGACACACGCCTGAACATGCCCCAAGCACGGCCATATGCGGCCACCGTATTTCCCGCCAGCAAATTTAGATGTCCTCTTTGCCCCCCAAAAGGGCCACCCACCCTGGACGAATGTGCCCAAGAGGTACCTCGGGGGCGCAAATTGGTAGGCACAAAAGTCTTGCCCGGGGCAAGACTCTGCGAAATGGGGCCACAGTTCTCAGGCTTTCTGTGGGGACAATAAGCCGAGCCCTCCTTTTCAGAGGGGCACCACAGAGCAGATAGGCGTCGGCCGAATTTCTTCTCTCCGAGAGAAAAATGATGGAAATGAAACCAGGAGAAGAACAGGACCTCGGCCTGGCGAGAAAATTTAAACCTGAGCTGTCTGAAAGATATACCAGATCTTGTGGTCGGTGAAGATTGGAAAGGGAAAACCAAGCCCCCTCAACAGATGTTCCACTCAGAAAAGCCAACTTCATGCAAACAACCCCTTCCCCGATGGAATAATTCCTCTCCTGGTGTGAAGGTCTTGGAGAAGAAGAAACAAGGATCTTCCGACCTTGAGCATCCTTTTAAAGAGGACGCTCCACACCAAAGGTGAGGCATCCACCTCCAATAAAGAATACTTTCAACATCAGGGCGGTGTTTGAATGGGAGCGCTAGCAAATGGGAAAATTAATTAGAAGAAAGCCTTGGAGACTTCCTCAGACCATAATTTGGGATTTGCTCCCTTCTTGGTGAGGGTACCAAGGGAGCTACAAAGTTGAGAAATGGGGAAGAACTGGCATAAAATTAATGAACCCCATAAAGCGCTGCCCGCTTTAAGGGAAGGAGTTTTTGCCAGTCCATTACAGCCTTTCAGTTTGGCAGGATCCATAGCCAATCCCTGGGCGGATAGAAATAGCCCAGGAATGGTTAAAGACTCCTGTAAAAAACACATTTCCCAACTTTGCGTAAAGGAATTGCCCGCAGGAGGTCGAAGCTCAGAGGGCATCTCTCCGGTGGGAGTAATATCTGGGAGAAGATTAGAATCATCCAGATAGACAACGACCGAGGTGGAAACAGTCCCCCGGGAAAATGTCATTAACAAATCTTGGAAAACGGGTGGGGCTTACAGACCCCAAGGGGATCACCAATATTCATAGGCCCTCCCTGGTATTAAAAAAAGTCTTCCTTGTCCCCCTCCGGATGCGAATAGGTTAAAACACCCCGCGGTCTAATTTTGTAAATACCCTTGCTCCCCCAGCCGATCAAAAAGTTCAAAATCAGGGGAAGGGGATTTTGTTATTTACGGTAGCTGAAGTGCAGGTAAAAAAGGAATAACCAGAGCAGTTGGAATCTATAATTGCAGTACCCTACTAACCCCGCAATAGAGGCACTGGAGCTTCCTACGTTGGTCCTAACGCCTCGCACAGCCTGAGAAACTAATACCCCTAAAGAAGAAATAGGAAAGTATCTTTCCCCCGGGGCAAACCCAAAGATAATAGAAAGCCCCCAAACATGTAATGGCGGAACAGGGAAATACGCACAGAAAGAAAAAGTATGGCAAACGTGGGGCCCAAAACATCTAAATAGAAAAGGTGGAAGGGCACTTACTGCAATCTCAGAAACCCTGAAAAAACACCAACTTATAATTTCAAAATCACCTGAGATCACACGACCTCTCCCCTAAATTAGTTCTCTGGTGTCAAAAAAAAAAAAGCGCCACGAAAAAAACGGAAAAAGCAAAAGTACAAAACACAGTGGTGGCAAATGAGAGGGCAAAAGCCCCGGAGGGGACCCCGAAGGCCCCCCACAAATGCGGGCCAAAAAATGCAAAAATATAGCAAAAACACAAATAAGAAACTGTTTATCTGATACAGGGATGCGACAGACACAGCGGGACAAGGGAAATGGAAAGAAGGTTTCAGACCAAACAATTGATCACCGGCAACCTGATGGGGAAAATGACTCCCTTACATAAGACCAACAGTAACACCTGATTCCCATCTCACAATCCTCATAGTACCGCTTGTAACCACCAGGGGGAGCCTCTCCAGAACCTCTCAAACCCATTCACAACAGTACCCCCCCTTTGAAGGGTCACCGAACCCTCATTTGAGCAACCAGGTCGGTCAGGTGAGTTCTATGATACGCACGGATAAGTCTCCTACATGGATGTCCGAAGCAAACACCCAGAATTGGTCCTCCTACCTTTAACCCTCCATTTAAACCAAAATTTACTGGAGCTTCGTCTAGAAAAACGAGAATCCAATTTTTTCCAACCACATACTCCAATTCCCCCTCAACCAAAACAGGGTCAGGAGGCAAGCAGCGGAACCACTGGCTCAACAAACCTCTTCAACAAGGACTTGTGGAACCGTTAGGTTCTTAAATGTCCCGGGAAGAAGCAAACGAAAAGAAACAGGATTAATAATCTCCATGATCTTTAAGGTCCAATGAACCTAGGCTTAAATTTAGGGAGCTACTCCATAGGAATATTTTTTAGGACAACCAGACCAAGCCCCCCACTTTAAACCGAGGACCACACCAATGCCGGTTAGCAAAACCGCTGGGCCTTCTCCTGAAGGGACAACCTCTCCCTACCTGTCCCAAATCTGCTGCATACCTCAAAAACAGAGTCAAACCTGACAACAGAAGCCTCCGTCTGTCCGAAAAAATCGAGGGTGAAACCCAGAATTACAGAAAAACGGAGACACAAAGTGGCAGAGCAGCCCTATTTTAAGACAACTCGCCAAAGGCAAAAAAGAGGCCCAGCATCCCGTTTGCAGACCCAAAGCATCTTAGATAAGTCCCAATGTTGGTTTGTTCTCTCAGTTTGCCATTGGTCTGAGGATGAAATGCCCAGGGAAAGACAATTGAACACCCAGTTTAGAACAAAAAGTCCTCCAAAATCTGGAAACAAATGGACTCCTCTGTCGAACAAGTTCTCAGAAATGGTGAACGAACACTGTGAAGGAACAACGGCCCAATTCAGAGGAGGAAGGCAACTTAGGTATGGCACAAGATGTTCACGGAAAAAACCATCAAAATTACCCAGATGGTGGTCATTCTCTGAGAAACGGAAGATCGGAATAAATCCATAGAGATATGGGTCCAGGTTCTTGGGCACAGGAGGCTCAACAAACCACTAGAGCGAGAGCAAGGTTGGAGCGAGAGCAACCCGAGGACTGCACCCAAAATTTCCCGACATCGCGGACAAGGTAGGCCCCCAAAAAAGGACCGACAAAAAAGTCTCTGGAAACCAAAAAAATTGGGATTTCCCACCAATGGGGAACAATGAATCTCAGACATCACACTCTTTTCCATTGGCCGGGACAAACAATTTTCCAACAGGGAGCCTCGGGCCTATCCTCCTGACACCCCCCCAGAGCAACCCAAATTGGGGCGAATTTGGGGGAAAGAACTACACCCTCCTTCAAAAAAAAAGAGGGAAAGATACTCAGGAAGTCCAAGGAAACTCCCGAGAGGGCATCCGCCTTAACATTCTTATGCCAGGAAGAAAGGAAACCCAAATTAAAAGTGTGAAAAACAAGGCCCCCGGCCTGCTAGATGTTCGTTGGCAGTTCCGATAGACCAGATTTTAGGTCCGAAGGACACCACCTGAGTTTGGCTCCCTCCAGCCAATGTTCCACTCTTCAAAAGCCACTAATGCCAATAACTCCGATTACCCAGTCAAAATTACGTTCATAGGAGAAAATTTTCGAGAAAAAAGGCAAAGGGTTTACTTTTAGAGGTCCTGATCTTTTTGGGACAAACGGGACCTCCCCAATTTCAAGCATCAACCTCCACCTGAAAAGGCAGAGAAACATCAGGCTGCCGTAGAAAAAAAGGAGCGAAGTGAATCTCCTTAAGTTCCGAAAGCAGAGATGCCCCGGGGGCCAATTCCCCCATCAAACCCCTTTTTGGTCAAATCAGTTAATGGTTTAACAATAACCGAAAATTACCAATAAATTTACGATAAAATTGGCAAAACCAAAAATCTCGAAGAGCCTTTAAGAAGTAGGTTGGCCCAATAAATGGTGAACCTTTACCGGGCCATTTCAATAACAGATGGGGACAAAAATGAATCCCCAAAATGAGATTTCTGTACGCCAAAAGACACTTTTGATCCCTTCACATACGAGCATTCTCTCTAAAATCGGAACACAGCTCGAACTGCTCAATAGAGCCCCTCATTAGAAAAATCAAGATACACCAAAAAAATCAAACTTGTCCACAAAACCCCCGAAAAGTCATTTAGAAGGACGGGGGGAGGGGAAAGGGGTTTTTTGACCCAAAAAAGGGATCACAAGGTACTCAAAACCCCCCTTCAGGTGAAAATCCGTCCCCATTCCCCCCCGTGTTAATGGAATAAGGTTTAAACCCCCCCCTGAGCAACTTGGAAACAAGTAGCGTTTTTCACCCTGGAAAGGGGGTCGAATCAAGGGAAAGGGGGTATTGATATTTCACAGTAATATTTTCAAGAATAATCAATACAGGCCCTTTTAATACCATTTTTTTTTGGCCACAAAGAAAAAACCCACCTAAGGGGGTTAAAAAGGTGGTTGATATGACCCTTTCCAAGATTCCTTGATATAAACCGATAGCTTATTTCGGGGAAAGGGCAATTAAAAAGGGACCTTTAGGAATTTACTACCTGGCATAATTAAAGCGATCAAGCCCTATGGGGAGGTAAGGAAATTTACTTTGCTAAACAATCAGAAAAACAAACAAAAAGCGGGGCACCCTCCCCCGGGGGGGGCAGAAAAAACAGGGTGTTGGATTAACACTTTGGAGCCCCAACGGTTACAGACACAGTTTTTCCCTCCAAAAGGGGTTATAAACTGAACCAAGGGAAACCCCACGATAAGTAGCAGATTATATAAACCAAAATTTCAGCACTCCTGGGGATCAGGTTCAACCCTCATTATCCCCGAGAAAAAACGGGGTTTATTTTCACCAAAGGGTAGAACGACCCCCCTAAAGGAAAACTTTTGTAGGGTATAAAGGGGAAAACCCCACAATTTTTTGCAAAATCAAATCCATCAGGTAATACTGCTCCAGAATAAAAGAAACCCCGACAAAAATGGGACAGGGGGCAATCGATGACATTTTAAAAAAAAATTGCCCCAACCACCCAAGAAAACCCCAGCGTGCAAAACGTCTTCCCCTTTTTGGGCAGACTGAAAAAGCATGAAGGCACCCACGTAGAAAAAAACCCCCTTCGCTTCGAAACTCATGACGCTGTGCCCAGACACCCCCCCCTCACACGCGGGCTCAGAGCGGCTCACAAGGAACACCACTCCACCATACTTCTCCGTCACCAAACGTTTTTCAATTTGAATGAAAATGACATAGAATCATGAGACCAAGGGAGGGAAAACCCCCCAAAAATCCTTTACATTACCGCAACCCTTTTCCGGAAAAGGGGGCCAAAGCGTCGTCATTCACTTTTGGCAGGACTGCCCACCTACGGGGAACCGACAGTATAACCGCGCATCAAGCCCCGATTTAATGCCCCAAAAGGCTTTTTCAGCTTGATCAGTGACATTTGGCTCATGTAAAATAACCCCCCAAACCCGAAAAAATGCATCAACACATCAAAAAGACCCCAGGTTGGGGAAAAAAATCCGAGGACGCCCGCAGGGAGAGATGAAATTTGAACCGCTGCGCTGCGTTTCCTGAGGACTTAGATTTAAGGGGGAAACAATTTAAATTTTTTTTGAAAATTTGAAACTTTCTGATCCCTAAAAAAAACTGGATGGGAATCCTAGTTCCCAACAGGAACCCAGCAAAAAAAAAGCAATACCCGAACCAGGGGCAAAATGATCCAACGGCCGACAACGTGCAAACTCCATGGGAGAAAAGAAAATTTCCCCGCACCCAAGAAAAGAGGGGAAAAAAAAAAAAAAAAAAAAAAATGCAACAACAGAAAAATTCTCTGACAACTTTTCTTCCATCAAAATATTTTTTTTCCCCTTTGTGATACCATACAATTTTTATGGCCGGGGATATTTATGTTTCGGAAACTGAGGAGGCAGGTAAAAAAGGAAAAAACACCAGAGCATTGGAATCTAGAGATTGCAGTACCCGATAACCCCCGCAACTAGAGGCACCCTGGGGGTTCCACGTTGGCCCGACGCCTCGTCACAGCCGAGAAACTAATACACCTAAAGATAAAAAGGAAAAATTCGCCCCGGGGCAGAACCCAAAGGGGTAATAAAAACCCCCCCAAAAAAAATTTTTGGCGGTTAGACAAGAGGAAAACTGAAAAGAAAAAAATAGTATAGCAAAGCGGGGCCCAAACATCAAAAAAAAAAGGGTAGGAAGGGCACTTACTGCAATCTCAGAAAAAAAACCCGAAAAAAACCAAAACTCTAATTTTTAAAAACATAGATAACCCCCCTCTACCCCTAAATTTTCTTGGGGGCAAAAAAAAAAGCAGCCACGAAAAAAAAAAAGAAAAGCAAAAGCAAAACACAGTGCTGGACTAAAGAGAGGGGGAAAACCCCCAGGGGACCCCGAAGGGGCCCCCAAAAGTGCAGGACAAAAGCAAAAAATAACAAAAAACAAAAAAAAACGTCTTTTTATACAGGAGATCAGACACGACCAGCAGGGGACAAGGGGGAAATGGAAAAAGGTTTTAAACCCGAACAAAATTATCCCGGGAAAAACCGATGGGAAAATGACTCCTTAATAAACCAACAAACCCTGATTCCGTCCTCACAATCCCCCTATACCCTTGAAACCACCAGAGGAGCCTCGCTCGAACTCACTCAAACCCTTTTCAACAGTACCCCCCCCCTTAGGAGGGGTCACCGAACCCTATTTGAAACCAGGTCGGCAGGTGAGTTCTATGATACGCACGGATAAGTCCCTGCATGGTGTCCCCAACAAACACCCAAGAATTGTTTTCCGACCATAACCCCCCCATTTAAACCAAAAAACTGGAGTCTTTTCTAAAAAACGAGAAACCAATATTTCTCAACCCCCTACTCCAATTGCCCTCAAAACCCAAAAAGGGGCAGGAGGCACAGAGAGAAAACCCCGGTCAACAAACCCCCTTTAACAAGGCTTGGGAACACAGGATCTTAAATGTCCCTGGAAGAAGCAAACGAAAAAAACGGGGTTAATATCTCCAGATTTATAAGGGGCCCAAAAATAGGGGTTTTTTAAAAAAAATTTGGAGTGCTACTCTCATAGGAAATTCTTTGAGGGGAACCAGACCAATCCCCCACTTTAAACCGAG